>PVIY010040254.1:0-22522 GCA_004026745.1 Myrmecophaga tridactyla
GAGACGGATTGGCTTTTAATAAAAGGGGATTTATTTTGTTGGTTCTTCAGAGGAAAGGCAGCTAACTTTCCACTGAGGCTCTTTCTTACGTGGAAGGCACAGGATGGTCTCTGCTGGTCTTCTCTCCAGGCCCCTGGGTTCCAACAACTTTCCCCGGGGTGACTTCTTTCTCCATCTCCAAAGGCCTGGGCTGAGCTGCGAGTGCTGAGATGAGAAATGCCGAGCTGCTTAGGCTGTGCTACATTGTGTTCTCTCATTTAAGCACCAGCCAGTTAAGTCAAACGTCACTCTTTGCAGCAGACACGCCTCCTAGCCGACTGCAGATGCAATTGGCAACAAATGAGGTTCACGTACCATTGGCTTAGGTCCGCAGCAACAAGACTAGGTATGCTCACCTGGCCAAGTTGACAACTGAATCTAACTAACACAACAAGCAAATAATTCAAAGTGGTAACCTAATACGTAAACACAATTTAAATGATGTGCTTTAGAATTCATCAACTAAAAATGAATTTCCATCAGATTGGCTTGTTTGTGAAAACAGCCAAGGCATTCTTGAGTTTGATTCTTCATGGAAAGCATCTTCTCCAAGGGCTTACTGACTAATCTGCTCTCAGTAGAATAAAGTAAGAAAGTATGAGGGAAAGTAGCATCTTGCTGTATTTGAGTTTCTTGTGATTATGGTCAGAGCTCAATTCAAAACTCGTAATCAAAATTGAGAATATGATACAATTCTAGATTAACTAGTTGCACATTGATTTTCTATAAAATCAGCTGCATGCTTAAACAAAAATTCATTCTTTTAAAAAATATTTTTACTGTAAAAACTTAACATACAAACATTCTTGACATACAAACATTCCATACATTGTATACAATCGATGGCATACAATATCATCACATAGTTGTGTATTCATCACCATGATCATTTTTTGAACATTTGTATCTTTCCAGCAAAAGAAATAAAAAAGAGAAAAGAAAAAACTCATACATACCATACCCCTTAGTCCTCCCTCTCATTGACCACTAGTATTTCAATCTACTCAATTTATTTTAATCTTTGTTCCCTCTATTATTTGTTTATTTTTATCATATTTTTTACTCATCTATCCATAACCTAGATAAAAGGAGCATCAGACACAAGATTTTCACAATCACACAGTCACACTGTAAAAGTTGTATCATTATACAATCATCTTCAAGAAACAAGGCTACTGGAACACAGCTCTATAGTTTCAGGTACTTCCCTCTAGCCACTCCAATACACCATAAACTAAAAAGGGGATATGTATATAACGCAAAAGAAAACCTCCAGGATAACCTCTTGACTCACTGTTTGAAATCTCTCAACCACTGACACTTTATTTTGTCTCATTACTCTCTTTCCTCTTTTGGTCAAGAAGTTTTTCTCAAACTCTTGATGCTGTGTCCCGGCTCATCCCCATGATTTCTGTCCCATGCTGCCAGGAAGATTTACACCCCTGGGAGTCATTTCCCACGTAGTGGGGAAGGGCAGTGAGTTCACTTGCCATGTTGGCTTAGAGAGACAAAGGCCACTGCTGAGCAACAAAAGAGGTTCTCTGGGGTGTGACTCTTAGGCCTAATTTTAAGTAGGCTTAGCCTATTCTTTGCAGGGATAAGTTTCACAGGGGCAAACCTCAAGATTGAGGGCTCAGTCTATTGATTTGGTTGTTCCCATTGCTTGCAAGAATATCAGAAATCTCCAAATGGGGAAGCTGAATATTTCCCCCTTTCTCCCCAATCTCCCAAGGGAACTTTGCAAATACTTCTTTGTTCACTGTCCAAATCACTCTGGGATTTATCGGAGCATCACACTAACCTGGACAAATCAATAAAATCTCATGCCGTATTCACAATTCCATATACTTATGGTGTTCAATTAAACTGACCATACAAGTTAAATTAGGAAATGCACTAGCCAAAACATAAATTTTGCACCAAATAAACATCTCCCCCTTTAGTCTCACACAGAAGTTGAAGCAAAAACTCATTCTTTACATATATTATTCACACATATACATTATCCATATATCCACATATTTTTAAGTCAGGTGTTGTTTCCAGTTAAGTTTTTTTGATGTTGTTGTTGTTTTTTGTTTGTTTTAGGAATGGGAGAACAAGGATAGTGTGTGCGGCTTTATAACCTGGTTTTCATGAACCCTATTTGTTGAATAGGAAAGGGAGAGGGACTTAGAGAAGAAGATTAATAAGATGCAACATTAGATGTTATCTCATTTACTTCTCCCAGCAGCTACATTTGACAAAAGAAGACACTGAAACTCAGAGAGATTAATTAATTTGCTAAAAGTAACCTAGCTGTGAAGTGGTGGAGCCCTGCCTGCCTCTACAGTTCTGTGCCCTGTTGCCTGTACCTAAATTATTGTCTAATTAATTCCATCAAGTAAGCAGGGGCGGCTCAGTCCCTAGAACACTGTTCTAGTTTGCTAGCTGCTGGAATGCAAAATACTAGAAACGGAACAGCTTTTAAAAAGGAGAATTTAATAAGTTGCTAGTTTACAGTTCTAAGGCTTTGAAATTGTCCAAATTAAAACAGGTCTATAGAAATGTCCGGTCTAAGGCATCCGGAGAAAGATAACTTGATTCAAGAAGGCCGATGACATTCAGCATTTTTCTCTCAGCTGAAAGGGCACATGGTGAACATGGAAACATCTGCTAGCTTTCTCTCCAGGGCTCTTGCTTCCATGAAGCTCCCTGGGAGGCGTTTTTCTTCTTCACCTACAAAGGTCACAGGCTGATGGAATCTGTGGTTCTCTCATCCTTCTGTCATGGTTCTGGGGCTCCCTCCTCGTTCTCAAAAGGGACTCTCTCCAAAATGTCTCCTCTTTTACAGGATTCCAGTAAACTAATCAAGACCCACGTATAATGGGTGGAGACACATCTCCATCTGATCAAGCTTAATACCCACAATCGATTGAGTCATATCTCCGTGGAGATAACCTAACCAAGTTTCCAACCTATAGTGCTGAATAGGGATTAGAAGAAACTGTTGCTCCCATGAGATTGATTAGGATTAAAACATGGCTTTTCTAGGATACATAAATCCTTTCAAACCAGCACAAACACTTAACATTAAAAACAGCCAGACGTTTTCATCTGGTTCTGTCCAAGTTTTCTAAACTCTATCAATCTAAACTTTCTTTTAAAAGGAAAAAGAACTAATGCACTTTGTTTCTTGTTTACTAGTAGGTCAAGCTGGCAAAATGTGAAGTGATTTCATTTGTGGCCTTCAATAAATTAGGTAAAAAAAATAAGAGTTAATTTTATTTTAATATGTAAAAGAAAAAATGGGTAGCAGTTAAGAATGAGGTCAATACATCATAGATATACCAGTACAGAAGGTCGAAGCGATGAGAAGAGCTCTCAATGAAAGAAAAATAAAATTCAACTTACTAAAATTAAATTCAGGTCTCAAAGGAAAGTAGTACTCCTCTACAGAATACACCCATAAAGCAAGTCATTTAAAAGGTATTTCAGGCAAGTGACAATCCACTAAAGGAGTAAATGAAAAGGCAAAGTAGACTGAAAGACATCCCTATAGCAAGTTCAGTGGGAGCAAAGTGCCAGCAGAAGGGTTGTTGACTGTTCTTGTTCCAGACCCACTGCTCTGAAACTCATACTTCATCAAGGCTATTAGGTTTCTGGACAAAGGATTGATTCTCTTTCTTCTATTATTACTTAGACCAAGATGACCCTCTGAACTGAAAACAGGATCCAAAGTTGAGACTTCTATTTTTGTCTCTACCACAAACATTACAAAATCTTAGGTGAATCTCATAAAATCTCCATCTCCTCTCCCACCAGTACTTCCTTCTCTAAAATTGAGATTATAACTCAGCTTTGGCCAACAGGCAGTTCAGATGTTATAACTAATTAAATCATGGGGTTAAAAAAAAAAGAAGGAAATGGAACACATATGAGTTTAGAGGATTGCTATTTAGGGGGTGAGTATATATGGCAGGGCAAGACAGGAGGACATGAGAATGTGGACAGTCAGTAGACACATTAGTGGAAAATTCCATCGTACATGGAAAAGAATCATCCACTTGCGGTTAAATTGTTTTTAGCAATTTAGGCAAAACATTTGTCTTTCTGTGCAAGGGAAAGGTTGGGTTGTTGCAAAATTTTAGTATGTATTTTCATTCAACAATATGGAAAGTTGTAAAATGTAGTATGCTCAATAAGATAGTCAAACGTGGGCAAACATAAGAATAATCAGTGAGGTCATACATTTTAAATGTTTTAGATAAAATTATCTTTGGCCATAGTTTAGCATAGTAAAATAATATCATTGAATTGCAACTTCATTGCAAGTCAAAATGAAAAGGGAGGCATGAGCTGATGACCAGGAGCAGTAGGATTTTCCAGGCAGAGTGGGCACTGAGCATCAGCTCCTGGCAGGAAGCCAGCAAGAGGCACATCTTGGGACTGCACATCGGGCTCAGTGTGACTCAAGTGCAGAGTGCACGAGGTGAGGAGAGCAGGACTGCCTTGGGGAGGAGTGAGCAGTGCCAGATCAAGAAGGACTTTGGCAACATGTTAACACTAGAGTTTTGACTTGATTCTAAGGGTATATGAAGATATTAAAAGGTTTATTTCAAAAGGGACTGGTATAGTCCAATTTAAAGGAAGCTCCCTTTGCCAGCTCTGTAGAAAATAGCCCGGAATGGAGCAGAAGGGAGACAGGGAGGATAGTAGGAGGTTGATGTTTTCATGGAGAAGGTTCCTATCCTGAGTGCCCCTTAGTTAGGGTGGTCTAGGAGAGGAGAGCGAACATTCCTGGGTCCTTGAACTCTGCTGTTGAGTGGAGAGTGTATATAGATATTCCACAACATTTTCAGATGAAGGTCCCTTTGAATGGGCTTAAAATATGACTTAATTGCATTCCCATTGGGTAGGTAAATATCAAAATGAAAATATAAATTAGCTCACCATCTGTTAGAAATTGAAATTACTAATATTAAAAAATGGCCAATTTCTCCCCCCTTTTTTACGATGTAAGAGTGGATTATTTTTATGTTTGTTTTCATTTTTATCCTTAGAGACAGCTGGGTTAATTTCAATTTCAAAAACAGTGGAAGAAGTGAGAGAAGGCTTTACTGGTTAACTTGATCATTCTGAAGGTGAGAATCTCATTTGTGAGAAGCAGCAGCTGTATTTGGTATAATTTTGGGGGGAACATGCCAGGAAAGCAAGTCCTCAGTGAAGAATAAGCACAGATGGGGGCTTTGTTCATGCTTTATACCTAGTGAGGTCTGAATCAGTCAGGGAATTATCAGATTACACAGTTTCCACCAAGCCTAACTAGATATATCCCAGGGTGAATGGATGGTCAGCCAACTGGGTGGGGAGCTGAGGTGAGAGGAAATTCTGTGGAAAAAGTATGGAAATCAGAAGGATGAGTAGGAGTAAGCAAAGGATGTGCCTAACTTCCATTCAAAGGCTTCTTCTGTTCCAATAATCCACAGTGGAAATGGCCCTTTGGTGAGGCAGGAGTGAGAACTGGAATAAATTCTAGGGAAGAAGGAAGATGGATGCCATGCAGGTTGTTTTTTAGAATTATTATTTCCATGCTTGCAAACATAATGGATACTGTGAAATCTAGTTTGGCAGACATCTCAAAATAAAAGTTGTAGAAACAAAAAGCAAAAATATGCTTTATAGGCAGACTTTCAGGATGAGGATGAAAAGCCCGTGAAGATATAGTGTTCAGGATTTACCATCCTAATTCAATAATCTAACTTTAATACTTAATTAGTATTACTAAACAAAACAAAAACAATTTCTCCATATTTCCTCTCATTCTGTCAATTTTCTAGCATCCATATTCTGTGTCAGGGCTGACTGTGCCTCCAATGTGTTAAAAGACAAAGTCTTGCCTGAATCTCCCTTTCCACATTGGAAACTATATTGGTTTGCTAAAGTTACTGGAAATGGAATGGCTTTTATAAAGGGAACTTTATAAAAGTTACCAGTGTACAGTTCTAAGGCTGAGAAAATGTCCAAATTAAGGCACAAACAAGAGGATACCTTCACTCAAGACAGGCTGATGCCATCCGGAACAGCTCTGTCAGCTGGGAAGGCACATGGTTGGTTTCTGCTGGTTCCTTGTTCCTGGGCTCCACTGCTTTCAGCCTCTGTTCACTTTGCTTCTCCGGGGCTGGCTTTCATCTCTTGGCTTCCCTTGGTCCTCTCCAGATTCTGGCTTGCTTAGCATCTCATGGGAAAGCACATGGAGATGTCTCCTGGACTTTCTGCCCATATCTAGGCATCTGCTCTCTCTGTCAGCATTCCAGGCATCTCTATACATCCTTGTTTCTGTCAGCTCTGAAGCAACCATTCTCTAAGTCTCTGCATCTGAGGTTTCTCCAAAATGTTTCCCCTTTTAAAGGACTCTAGTAAACGAATCAAGATTCACCTTGAATGGGTGGAGTCACATCTTCATCTAATCAAAAGGCCACACCCACAGCTGGGCATGCCACATCGCTGTGGAAATAATCTAACCCAAAGTTTCCACCCTACAATATTGAATTAGGATTCAAAGAAACTGCTGCCCCCAATACTTTGGGTCAGGATTAAAACATGCCTTTTCTGGGGTACATAATAGTTTCAAACCAACACAGAGACTCCCGAATCTGAGTCCCCCTCATATCCCAAAGTTAAGGCTCCGCTCATCTTTCTCAGTTCACCCAGTCTCCCTGCCAACCACCCCTATTGAGTCCATGGCCCCCCCAAACTTCCTTGCCCCTTGCCTTGCTTCCTGTGGAGCAGAATTTAAAGAACTCCTCTCTACCCCCTTACGCTTTGATAGAGACACTAATGTTCTAATTTTATCATGTTCCAAAGCTGAGTACCCCTCATTTTGTAATTTAATAACTGATACTTTGGTTTCTCCAATCTCGTAATGCATATTCTAAAACTAAGCAAATTCTTCTTGCAAATAAGCTATTTGTGTTGCGAATGTCACGTGCTTCTAAAATTTAATCTTAGAGTTTATGTAAATTCATCCTTGGCAAATTTATCAGTAAATTTTCCTAAATGAGTTTTCTTTCTTTTTTAAATTTACTATTGAAAAATACTGAAAAGCCCCAGAAAGTTTAAAATCATTCATGAGCGGGCCACGGTGGCTCAGCAGGCAGGAATGCTTGTCTGCCATGCCAGAGGACCTGGGTTCAGTTCCCGGTGCCTGCCTATGTAAAAAAAAAAAAGTTCATTAAAATCATTCATGATCCAATATTTTCGAAAGGTACATAAGAAGTGAAACCCTGCCCATCTCTTCCTACTTCCTAATGGTAACCAGTATTAATATTTTGGTGGAATATCCTTTCTGACTTTTTCTATCATGCCTTTCTTTCTGTAATTCTATAGATATACACTTGTACTCCCTTTAAAATAAAAACAGATCCATGCTAGGTGTGAAGTTCTTGCTGTTCTTTACTCTTTCTACTCCCTATATGTCATACTCCCCTGTATGTATTTTACATTAAAAGTATCCCCCATGGTGGACATTAAAATTGTATCCTTTTTTTTTTTTTGCTACTATGAACAATAGTGCATTTATATTTAAATACCTATTATTAGTTCAAAGGGAGAATGCTGAGTTGAAATTATGAAGTTTACATTTTTATTGATACTCCCAAGTTTTTCGCCACAAAATGATACCATTTTGGACCCTCAGCAACACTGTAAGAAAAGGTCTTTAAAAAAATGCTTCACAACTCTGAATATTATCAACTTTTAAATTTTTGACACATTCTAGGTAAAAAATGGTATCTTACTATTTTAATTTGTATTTTCTTCCTGAGATAAAGTTGAGTAGCTTTTCATATGCTTATTGGCCATTAATTTTTCTTTTGTAAACTGACTACTTTTTTTCTATTGAGTTTTGTTGAATTAATTTATATCATTTTTACATGCTAGAGATATTAGCCTTTTGTTATGTGTGTGATGAATATTTTCCCTTAGTTAGTTAATTATAATTTAATTTATTTGTGGTGAGTTTTCCATAAAGGCATTTCATATTGTTATGTACCAAATCTTTCAATCTTCTCCTATATAGTTTCAAGATTTTGTCTTTTTTTAGGAAGGCCTCTCCATCATGAAGTCATAAAAATATTACCTTATGATTATTCTTAAAGCTTTTTATAGTTCTGTTTAAAATGGAATTTATTTTTATATACAGTATGAGTAGGGGTCTAAACTTTAATCATATTTGCCTATCCTTCCATTGCTGATTTAAAAATTTTTACACCTTTATCATATATTAAATTCCTTCTCAGACTTTATTCTATATCTATATTATAATTCTGTTCTATTTATCTGTGTATTCTTATGTGAGTGCAATATTTTTAAAATTTTTATTCTAGTAATATATATATATATATATATAAACTAAAACTTCCCCTTTTAACAACATTCAGATATATAATTCAGTGGCATTCATTACATTTGCAATATTGTGCTACCAACACCAATAACCATTATCAAAACTTCCATTCTCAGGTGACATGATGGTGGCTCAGTGGCAGAATTCTTGCCTGCCATGCCAGAAACCCGGGTTCAATTCCCAGTGCCTGCCCATGCGGATAAAAAAACAACAAACAAACAAACAAAAAACTTCCATTCTCCTACCAAACAGAAAGTCTGTACAAATTAAGCTTTATCCCCCCATTCCCTACCCTAATCCTGGCATCTGGAAATTTGTATTCTAGTTTCTGACTCTATGAATTTATGTTATTCTAATTATTTCATATTCGTGGGAAATACAATATTTGTCCCATTGTATCTGGCTTATTTCACTTAACATGATTGTGAAAGTTTATCCATGTTGCAACATGTATCAGAACTTTGCTCTTTTTACAGCTAGATAATATTCCATGGTATGTATTATACCACATTAAAAAAATTTTTTTAATTGTATAGTATAACATATATACAAAGCAAAGAAATAAAAAGCAACAGTTTTCAAAGCACTTTTCAAAAAGTGGTTACAGGATAGATCCCAGAGTTTGTCATGGGCTACCATATGATCCTCTCATATTTTTCCTTCTAGCTGCTCCAGAATATAGGAGGCTAGAGGGCTTAAACACTTTTTTATCATCACAATTGACTTTTTTTTCCCTTTCTTGTGAACAGTAACATATTTACAAAAAAGTTATAAATTTCTAAGCACAGCACCACAATTAGTTGGAGAACATATTTCAGACTTTGACATGGGTTACAATTTCACAATTTTAGGTTTTTACTTCTAGCTGCTCTAAAATACTGGAGACTAAAAGAGATATCACTTTAACGATTCAGCAGTCATATTCATTTGTTAAGTCCTATCTTCTATGTATAATTCCACCATCACCTTTAATCTTTCCATACCTCTCACTGGGGTTGTTTGGGCTATGGCAATTCTAAATTTTTGATATTGGAAGGGTCTATCACTAATATGGGGTAGAGAGATGGAACTATCTGATGTTCTGGAGAGACTGGGCTAGGTTTCAGGACTCATCTGGACCAGGGACCTATTTGGAGGATGTAGGTTTCTGGCAAGTTACTCTAGTGCCTGGAACCCTTGTGGAATCTTATATATTGCCCTAGGTGTTCTTTAGGATTGGCTGGAATGGTCCTGGATGGGGGTTGACAGGTTATGCTAGGTAGCAAGGTCTACCTGAAGCCTTGTGTAAGAGCAACCTCCAGAGTAGCCTCTCGACTGTATTTGAACTCTCTCTGCCACTGATACTTTATTAATTACATTTCTTGTCCCCAATTTGGCCAGAATGGAATTGTTGATCCCAAGGTACCAGTATACCACATTTTGTTTATCCATTAATCAGTTGGTGAACATTTGATTTGCTTCCATCTTTTAGTAATTGTGAGTTATTTTGTTATGAACATAGGTGTACAAGTAAACTATTCAAGTCCCTGCTTTCAATTCTTTTGGGGCTATACTAGAAGTAGGATGCCAAGTCATTTGCTAATTTTCTACTTGACTTTCTGAGGAACCACCAAACTCTCTCTCACAGTGGCTGAATAATTTTACATTCCTACCAACAACGAACAAGTGTTCCCATTTTTCCACATCCTCTCCAATACTTATTCACTGTTTTTTAATACTAGCCATTCTAGTGGGTGCGAAATGCCATCCATTTTGGTTTTAATTTACATTTCCCTAATGGCTAATGATATTCAGTATCTTTTCACGTGCTTTCTGGCCATTCTATATCTCCTTTGGAGAAATGTATATTCAAGTCCTTGCTTACATTTTAATTGGGTTGTTTGTCTTTTTGTTGCTGTGTTGTAGGATTTCTTTATATATTCTGCATAGTAACCCTCATCATATATGTGGTTTCCAATATTTTCTCCCAGTCTGATGAACTGTCTTTTTACTTTCATAATGAAGTCCTCTGACAATCAAAAGTTTATTTAAAAAAATTTTTATTAATAAAATCAATCAACACACAAACACGAACATTCTTAACATATGAACATTCCATAGTTGGTGTACAATCAATGGTTCACAATATGATCACATAGTTGTATGTTTATCACCATGATCATTTCTCAGAATTTGTATCACTCCAGAAAAAGAAAAAGAAAAAAGAAAAAACTCATACATATCATACCCCTTACCTCTCCCTCTCATTGACCACTAGTATTTCCCTCTACCCAATTTATTTTAACATTTGTTCCCCCTATTATTTATTTATTTTTAATCCATTTGTTTTACTCATCTGTCCCTACTGTAGATAAAAGGAATATCAGAACAAGGTTTTCACAATCACACAGTCACTTTGCGAAAGCTGGATCATTATACATTCATCCTAAAGAAACATGGCTACTGAAAGACAGCTCTACAGTTTCAGGCACTTCCCTCTAGTCTCTCTAATACACCTTAAACTAAAAAGGAAATATCGATATAATGTGTAAGAATAACCTCCAGGATAACCTCTCAACTCTATTTGAAATCTCTCAGCCACTGACATTTTATTTTGTCTCATTTCTCTCTTTCCCCTTTTATTTGAGAAGGTTTTCTCAATCCCTAGATGCTGAGTCTCAGCTCATTCTAGGATTTCTATCCCACGTTGTCAGGGAGGTTTACACCCGTGGGAGTCATGTCCCACAAAAGTTAATTTTGATGAAGTCCTACATACCTATTTTTTTCTTTTGTTCCTCATGCTTTTGTTGTAAAGTCTAAGAAATCATTGCCTAACACAGATCTTGAAGATGCTTCCCTACATTTTCTTCTATGAGTTTTATAGTCTTGGTTATTATATTTAGTCTTAGATTCATTTTGAGTTAATTTTATATTTGATATGAAATAAGCATCACTGTTAATTCTTTTGCATATGAAATTCATTTTTTTTCTCAGCTCTATTTGTTGAGAGACTGTACTTTCTCCATTGAGCAGACTTAGCACCCTTATCAAAAATCAATTGGCCATAGACATGAGAGTCTATTTATGAACTCTCAATTAAATTCTATTAGTCTGCATATCTGTCCTTTTGCTGGGACCATGCTATTTTGACTACTATAGCTTTGTAATAATCTTTAGTATCAGAAGGTGTGAGGTCTCCAACTCCATTCTTTTTCTTTTTTTTTTAAAGATTGTTTTGGTTATTTGGGGCCCCAAACCTTCTATATAAATTTGACGATTGGCTTTTCCATTTCTGCAAAGAAGGCTGTGCAAATTTGACTGAGATTGTGTTGCATCTTTAAATGACTTTGGGTAAAACTGACACTTAACAATATTTACTTATTCCAATCCATGGGCATGGAATGTCCTCCCATTTATTTAGGTCTTCTTTGATTTCTCTCACTGCAGGTCTGCTCAAGTATTACCTTTTCAAGGAGTCCTCTGGCCACCCCATCTAACCTAGCACCCCTCCATCAGAATGTATCCTCTTACTTCACTTTGTTTTCTTTCTTAAAATTTATTTTAAAAAACCTATTTGTTTGCCTGCCAATAAACGAATAAACATCTGCAATAGGAGCAAAGAAGCATGCATAAGCTTGCTTCTGGGATTTGGCAGCTTCATGGAGGTATGTTTCTTAGACTGATACTGGAAAAATAAGTTGAAGTTTGCCAAATACCTGTTACTAAAGTTTAAATGAGACTCTGCTGTGTCTTAGTTCTCTTATTTTGCAAACTCTTTTAAAAAAATCCTTAAGGTTCATGCTCTGCTTTTAATTTATTTTATAACTCTTTGGATTTTTCTTCTATACTCTTGATCATTTTCCTCTCCTCTGCCACCCTCTACCAGGTCCCTTTTATAACTTACTCCTTTTCATTATTTTAAAAATTAAAGTAATATATTGCACACAGTTAAAAAGTAAAACAATACTATAAAACTATGATGGAAAAGAGCATTTCTTCACATGTACAAATTTTCTGCCTACCAGAAACAAACATTTTCAAGTTTTTTAGTTATTTTTTTATAGTTACCTCTATATTTTTAAACAACACCATTATCCATGACTCATGATTTTAAAATTGTGAATATTATTGATTGATTTCATAGAATGGAAGATGAGGATTTTGTTTCCTTTACCAACTCCGAACAGATGCTTTTCCTTCCCTCATCCTGACATTATATTTTGATCACAATTTTAGTCAAATCTATATGCAGTTTTATATTATTATAGCTATACAAATATTATGTACATCTGAACCCTGCAGTGTACTATGTTCACCTTTCCTTTCTTGCACAGCTTCCTTCTATTTCAAAGTTAATTATTTCCTGTTATTTATCTGCTTAGTTTTTTTGTATTGACTACTATCCTTCACCAAACTCACTTTCAAAAGTGTAAATATCCTTTCAATATAGTCAAACACTCCACATACTCTATCAGTTTTGCTTTGTTCTTGGAAATATACTTCTAAGAACCCTCCGTCCTTCTGCTCAACCCAAACCTGGTTATTCTCTAAATCCGTTGCACTGCTGTGATCATTGCATCTTTCTCTTCCATCAGCCTGGGGCTCCCTTCATTTCTCTCCTGTTTTGAAACCCTTATTTCCAGATTCCTATATCTTCCCCTTAGTTTAATCCCTCATTTTGGTGTCACATATCCTCTAATAGCTTCCTGAAAAATTTGTAAGGGAGGTATCATTTTTGAGAAATCTCACATTTGAAAATATCCTTTTTCTACACTTATACGTGATTCATAGTTTGGCAGGATATGGAATTCTAGGCTGGAAATATTTTTCCTTTAGAATTTTGAAGTCATTGCCTTCTAGTCTCTACTGTTGCTGCTAAGAATTCTGATGCCAATTTGATTCTGACCCTTTATAAGTGATCTGTTTTTTCCCTCTGGAAACTGTTAAGTACATTAATACCTTGCTTCATTTTGTTTCACTTTATTTTGATTTGCAGATATAGTGTTTTTTGTTTTGTTTTGTTTTTTACCAATTGAAGGTTTGTGGCTACCCTGTGTTAAGCAAGTCTATCAGTGCCATTTTTCCAATATCTCTTATTTTAAATCACAACCTAGAAATGATTAACCTTAGTGAGGAAGGCAAACTGAAAGACAAGATAGGCAAAAAGCTTGGCCTCTTGTGCCAAACAGCAACGTCATAATTGTAGAAAGTTCCTGAAGGAAATTAAAAGTGCTACTCCAGTGAACACATGAATGACAAGAAAGCAAAACAGCCTTACTGCTGGCTGATATGGAGAAAGTTTTAGTGGTCTAGAGAGAAGATCAAACTAGCTACAACATTCCCTTAAGCCAAAGCCTAAATCAGAAACAAGGCTCTAACTCTCCTCAATTCTATGAAGGCTGACAGAGGTGAGGAAACTGAAGAAGAAAACTTTGAAGATAGCAGAGGTTGGTTCATGAGGTTTCAGGAAAGAACCATCTCCTTAACATAACAGTGCAAGGTGAAACAGGAAATGCTGAAGTGGCAAGTTATACAGAAGATATAGCTAAGATAATCAATGAAGGTGACTACACTAAACAGATTTTCAATGTAGATAAAACAGCCTTTATTGGAAGGAGGTACCATCCAGGACTTTATAGCTAGAGAGAAGTCAATGCCTGGCTTCAAAGCTTCAAAGAACAGGCTGACTCTCTTGTTTAGGGGCTGATGCAATTTTCAGTTGAAGCAATGCTCATTTACTATTCTGAAAATCCTAGGACCCTTAAGAATGATGCTAAATCTACTCTGCTTGTGCTCTATAAATGGAACAACAAAGCCTAGATGACAGCCATCTGTTTCCAGTGTGGCTTACGGAATATTTGAAGCCCACTGTTGAGAACTACCACTCAGAAAAAAACATTCCTTTCAAAATGTTACTGCTCATTGACAATGTACCTGGTCACCCAAGAGCTCTGATAGAGATATCCAATGAGAGTAATGTTTTCATGCCATGAACACAACATCCATTCTGTAGCTCATGGACCAAGAAGTAATTTTCACTTTCAAGTCTTATTATTTAATAAATACATTTTATAAGGCTATGGGTGCCATAGACAGTGATTCCTCTGATGTCTCTGGGCAAAGTAAATTGGAAAACTTTGGAAAAGATTCAGCATTTTATATGCCATAAAGAACATCTGTGATTCATGGGATGGGGGTCAAAATATCAACATTAACAGGAGTTTGGAAGAAGTTGATTCCAACCCTCATGGTTGACCTTGAAAGGTTCAAGACTTCAGTGGAGAAAGTAACTGCAGATATGGTAGGAATAGTTATCTTACTAGAATTAGAAATGGAATCTGAAGATGTGACTGAATTGCTGCAATTTTATGATAAAACTTGAATGAATGAGGAGTTGCTTCTTAGGGATGAGCAAAAAAAAAAAAAGGTTTCTAGAGATAGTATCTACTCCTAGTATTCTACTAAGACATTGTTGAAATGACAACAAAAGATTAAGAATATTACATGAACTTAGTTGGCAAAGCAGCAGCAGGGTTTGAGAGATTGACCCCTATTTTGAAAGAAGTTCTACTGTGGGTAAAATGCTATCAAATAACATTGCATACTACAGAGAAATCTTTCGTGAAAGGAAGAGTTAATCAATGTGGCAAACTTCCTTGTTGTCATTTTTAAGAAAATGCTACCATCATACCAACTTCCAGCAACTACCACTCTGATCATTCAGCAGCCATCAACATCAAGTAAAGTCCCTTCACCAGCAAAAAGATAATGACTTGCTGGAGACTCAGATGATGGTTAGCATTTTTATCAATATTTTTTTTTGCATAAGTATAGTATATAGACATTTTTAAATCATTATAAATATAGGAAAAATAAGGAGGCAAGTTTCAGGTTTTACCATTTTCTGAGAATTTTAACATATTGATATAATTATCATAATCTAATTTTTTAATATGATATGTCATTATACCCTACAGAAATCCTATAATTTCTGCTACATTTATTCATATTTATTTTTCCTGTATTTCCAAGTCCATTGTTTGCTCTTCTGGTTTGTCAGTGTTGCACTATAGATTAGGTGATTGTAACAGATGGCTTTTCAGGTTTGGAGTCTGAGTCCCAATGTTAATTTTACTATCTGGCTTTTACATGGAAGATAGGACAGACCTGGGATCAGGAACAGAATGTTTTTACTATGCAGAGAGCAAGTTTCCCTGAAGGTTGATGGCTTTGAAAAAAATCACAATAAAGGATTTTTAAATTAAGGTATGTACATTATTTTTTAGACATAATACTATTGCACATTTATTAGATTACAGTATAGTATAAGCATAACTTTAACATGCACTGGGAAACCAAAAAAATCATGTGATTCACTTTATTGGAATATTCACTTTATTTCAGTGTTTGGAACTACAATATCTTTGAGGTATGCCTGTACTTATATTTATTTCTAGGGCACTGACATTTCATGAAATGTCTTTGTGAATGAAGTGCCTTTCATTATGCTGGCCACTTAGTGGACCCTTTTAATCTAGAAATGTATGTTTTTTAGCTCTTGGAAACACTCTTGGATTAGTTCCTTGAGAATTTCCTCCTCTCCCTTTTCTCTTTTCTCTCTTTATGGGACTCTTATTAGTGAGATATTAGATATCCTAGGTTGATCCTCTAATTTTCTTTCCTTCCTTTCACCTCTTGGCCTTTTATTTCTACTTTCTGGGATATTTTTTCATTTTATATCATCTAAAATAAATATTTCATTTTTTACTTTAGTTTTATATTTAATACTAATTCTTGTTCTTTTTTTCATAGCCTCCTGTTTATGTTTCCTGGATGTAATATCTTTTTATGATATATATTCATGATACTTTTCTTTCTTAGATCTCTCTTTTGCTCTCTACTGAGTTCTTTTTGGTTTTATTTCCTTTTTTGGCAGGGGGGAGGTCTCTTTCCTATCACATGTTTGGTGAACCTTGGCTATTCATGTTTAAGATGAGTCTCCAAAATGTTACTAAAGGCTCTGTGTACTTTGGTAAGGCTTAGTCATTTCATTGGGAGACCCTCAACTGTAAGTATCCACAGGTCTCTTCTTTTGAGCAGGTTCATATCTCCAAAAAGGGCTCTTCCAATTTCCTGGCTATGGATATATAAGCCAGTTTATCTGGGTTCTGGGAAGTGAGTGGGTGAAAGAAACTGGATGGTCTCACCATTAAATATAGAGACTTGCACTAGAATTTCTTGCCTTATCCCACACTCTGCTGTCCTCAGGTTCAAAGCCTCTTTCGTTCAGTTTTTCTAAAGAGTAAACCTCAGATGCCATGCCAGGATGGGAGGAGAAGGTTTCTTGGGGGCTGGAGAGGGCGTTTGAGGGTCTATGCTTTTTTCACAATTTTTCAAACAGTCCTGTTTTCCACCACATTCTTTTCTCCGTTTCAGAGGTATCTGAACCAATTCCAGAACCTTTCCAGTGTTGTGTTACATAATTAGATTTGTTCCTTTTTGGATGCCCCCACCCTTCTGCTTCCCACAGCATTAGGGTTCAATGTCATCTAGGCGGATAAGCCAGCTACCTCTCATCTTTCTTTCCGCTTCCCCAAATTTTGTTGACATTTTTTTCATCTAGTGTCGACTTCTCTCCTGTTCTTTTTGTCCTTATGGATTCATACATTTTAAAAATTAATTTACTGTCATTTTCATGGTATTTTGGAATGAAGCAGACATAAACATATATACTCATCTCTCCATGTTTAACCAGCATTCCTTTCTATTTTTGATTATCTTTCACCTTCAACAGATGGCTACAGGAGCAGGTAGAATTTAAAACTTCTGTCCCTTTGTTTTCTTTATCTATAGTCTTAAAAACCACAAAAATATTGAATTTTTTGTATTTTCCTTTAGTGGTTATACACGAGCTGTTTTTGTTTGTTTGTTTTTTAATTTACCACCTTCTTCCTGTGACTCACACCAAGGCCACCCTCAGCAGGGCCGTACTGTCTTGCTAAGACCTGCAGGGAATTAGTAGGAAGGAAAACTGACAGCAAGAACCATGTGATCCATTTTAACCTGGCTTCAAATGATGATGTCTTATTGCCCAATAAATCAACTTTCTTCTCTCACTTCCATTTTTTTTTTATGTTCCAATTCTGGGTGTGTGTGTGTGTGTTCAGCATCTTTTTTCACATTTACATTTTCAACACAGTTTTATTCCCCATTTTCTTTCTTCTTACTGACCTGTACCTTTTCTTACGGCTTTACCCTCCACTTTCTTGACCCTTGTTGTTTTTGTGGATGCTCTCCAATAATTTCTGCTCCACTTAGGAAAGTTTTTTTTTTTTCTTCTCTTTAGAGGCCTGGGCTTTCTTCCTATTCTTGAGAATTTTCTTCATACAATTAAAAACAAAGTTCACTCACTCTGTGGCCACTTGAAAGAGAGCAGAACTTTCCACCCTTTAATTAGCCTCCTTATTAGACCATTAATTTATCTTCTTTCTAATGGGAAATTGTTCTCCACTTAAATGCAGTTTATTTCTCCACAATCTGAGAAATTTCAAGTATCTGGGGCACATGATTAAAAAAAAAAGTAGTGCTTTCTATTTTACATGCTACAACTTTCATTTTGTTTATTGGCTCATTTCCTCTTTTTATAAGAATATTCTGGACTTTGGCATGCTTAACTGAATTGGCTGGTTTTGGCATGGTAAAGCATCCTTGTTTACTCTTACAGTTCTGTTTTAATTATCTAATATTGAGATGGTATTTTGGTAACATCTAATATTGAGATGGTATTTTGGTAACTTCTAGTAGTAAATTCAGTCTTCCCTCTCCCCCCAAAAAAATTCTCCCCTCCAAGCATATCCTTAATTAACTTTTATTTGGGGAAGGGTTGTTTCCTTCTACCTAGTAACAGTCCATGCTCATTTATATACCAACCCAGTGTTTTGTCTTTCAAAAACCCACATTTCAAAGTGGCTTCCTTTCAAAATCAATTAGGAATTTATTCCTTTAAAAATCAATAAATTCACTGTTCACTTTTCATCGAGTTCCCCTGCTAAACTTACCTCCAAAGGTCCTGTGCTTGGCAGCCTCTAAAAGGCCCCCAATTATCTGCACCTGCTGATATCACATCCTTGTATCATCCTTTTACTTTGAGCATGGGCTACACTTAATGATTCATTTGTCATGAACAGAATACAGCAGAAGCAAAGGGATGGCTCCTCTGAGGTCAGGTGACAAAAGAACTTGGCTTCTGTCTTGAATACTGTCTATTGCTCTCTCTCACGCACTCTTCTGTGCTTGCCCTGAGGGAAGGCAGCTGCCATGTGAGCTGTTCTATGGAGAGGTTCATGTGGCAAGGAACTGAAGGATACCTCTGGCCAATAGCCAGCACGGTACTGAGGCTTTCAGTCCAATACTCTGGAAGGGAATAAATCTTGATGATAACCACTTAAGCAAGCCTGGAAGCCAATCCTTCCCCAGCTGAGCCTTTAGATGAGGAGGCAGCCCTAGAAGACACGCTGATGGCCACTTCATGAGAGAACTTGTGCCAGAAGTACCCCACTAGGCCATGCCCAGATTTCTGACTCACAGAAACTGAGAAATAACAAGCGTTTATTGTTTTAAGCTGCTTTAAATTCTTTTTTGAGACCAGGGAATGGCAGCTGTCATTTCCAGGCCTCTTGGCCTGGTGATGTTAAACACTAAGCCTGAGGTCAGGTTTCTTGGAAAAGGAAACATGTATAAAGGACACTCTGATTTGAATCTTGGTTCCACCAAACTGTATTACTTTATGCAAGCTACTTAACCTCCTTGACTCATTCCTTATCTGTAACATGGAAGTAATTTCTATTTACGGGGTTGATTTAGGAATTATTCTCAATCCAGTACTCTGTTCATTCCATATTTTAGTTTATATTTATAAGTTTGCTATAGGTTCACTTCATAATTATGATAATGACATAAACTTTATTTTGGTTGTTAATTTAAATATATTAAGAACATAGTTTATTTGATTGCTTACAATCAATACTTCTATCATTTTCCTTTTGTGAATAAAACCAGCAAAAATATTACTTCTCACTAGTATTCAAAATCTTCCTTCATTTGCTTTTATTTGCTATACTGCCATGAATGGAATCAAATTTTCTAGTCTGACATAAATTTGATGATTAGAGAACATATTAATTGCTTCACTCTTTTTAATTAACTTAGTAGTCAAGAAACAAGAATTTGTTAGAAAAAAGTTTTTCAAAGTATCTACCCAGTTTAAATAAAAATACTGCTAAAATAATCATGCATACATAAGAAGGAAGACCATCATATGTAAATTATCTTACAAGTCTAGGTTGAAAGAAAAATAAAACTCTAAAGAAAAATTACATTTAAAATATATTGTTTAAACATTTTTTAGACTTAAGCAGCAAGTGACCAAAAAGTTTCTTTGGCAAAGATATAATGTAGAAACAAATAAGACATATAAATATATATAAAAATTCCTAGTCTTAGAAGTTTTAAATAGGCATTTGCAACACAGCAGAACTGGGCACTGAGGAAACCTTAGAGATTACATAGTCCAATGTGTTCATTTTACAGAAAAGGAATCCAGGTACAGGAGGCTAAATGACTGCCTAGTTAAACACAGAGGCAGAATATGGTCCCAGTTCCCTAACAGTGCAGGACTCTCTCCATGACACCAAGCTGCCTCTCATGTTTTTGTGTGTTTGCTTTGGGAAAGAACGTGCTCTTTTACTAATTGCAATGTTATTGTCATCAGTTTCCTACCTCTTCCTGGGACTGGTTAAATTGCTGCATCAGTTGTGTTTGTGCCAACATTACTCTCTCCAGTTCATCTGACTTTTGTTTCATTTCCTTCCTCAAATTCTCTGAAATGGAATCATTACTGTCACTTTCCTTCTTTAGGCGAGATTCAAATTCTGCAATCAAATTTTTAAGGTTTTTTATTTCTTTTTCCTTTGTCTCAGATTCTTCAGTATACTGGATATGGGATTCACGGAGTTTTTCTTCTAGAGCAGCCACTTCCAGCCTTAGATCTCTAGTGGAGCCTGCGATTAAGTCAGATATCTGTAAGATAAAACTTCTATTAGTTTGCAGGTAATAGTCTCTAGGTAATTATCTCTTTAAGTTTTTTTTTTTAGGAGGGTTATTATACATAATCAGATAAAAACAAATCCTATGATATAGGTAGGCCCTTAAAGATCTTCTTTTCTTTCTTTTTTTTTTTTTTTTTTGGAGGGGATCCCCGGATAAGATTTTCTTTTTAAAAGTTAACAATAAAACTTTTATTTTTACTAACTAATAAGTATATAAATTTCTGTGACTGGATTGAGCTTCCAAAGGCAGCTTAAAACTTAACAAGTGGATCAGATGCTTGTTTGGACTCACCCTAGGATGGCTTTGGGACCTGGAGATGGCTGATGTTTGGGGTTGAAGTTAGGGGAGCACCACAGTTATACTCTACTAATACTAAACTTTAACATACATTATTTTTTCTTGTATATGATTACTGGGGGAAAAACCCACACCAATATCTTCTAGAGCAGAAGTTCTGCCTGATAGAACTTTCTGTAATGACAGAAGTATTCTGTGCTAGTCTTGCCACATATGGCTTTTGTCAGTGGTGTGCTGGTAAGTGTTTGATATCTGACTTTGCAAAGCAAAACAAAAAAAGGATAGGCTTGTGGCATGTGCTAATTTCCATAGTGTAAATACTCTCACTGTGCCACTTCGAACCTGCCAACATGACATCGCATGATAGAGTTGGGGAGAGAAGTTCCTGATCAGCCCCCAGGAGTCAGGACTGGCTCGTGAGCACCTGCAATGTGGCTAACATGGCTGAGGAACCAATGCTGTAACTCAGTTTGATTTTTGTGACTTTAAATAGCCACATATGGCTAGTGGCTTACTATATTGCACAGAGCAGTTGTAAAGGATACCAAATGCTTTGAAAATACACTGCTTCTCAAGGTGGAATCTCTAGATAAAGAGATGAGAGAATAACCTGGGAAAGTTCTTCTTCATAGTCATGAAACATTTTAGAAGAGAAATGACTGCTTATTTTCCTGCTCCTTAAAAAACAGAATAAAGAATAGAAAACAAACCAGAAAGAGCAGAGATGCTTCTGATGAAATATAGCCTTATAATTTATTCTACAGATATTGTCATATTGTAAATATTAGCACAACAAGAAACTAGGCCACAAAGATGCTGGAAAATATTTGTTGACCAAAGTTCCAAGGAGTCTGTGAACTATTACTTAAAAAGACTTATGGACCCCAAATTTGTTTCAAATGTTCAATTAACATAAGGAATAACTGTTTATTATTAATAAATAATAATAATAGAATGAGGGAAATCTATTCACCACAGTTAGTAGTTTTATAAATTAACATTCCATTATCTTTAATTAATCCAGGAAGGAAGATGGTCATTGCTAGGTCTGAACAGTGATTTCTGGCATCTGGGGTACAGTTGATACAGCAGGTTATCCTTGGGAGAGGAGGCTTACATCACAACAAACATATCCTGAATTTTTAAAAAGGTAGTCAACATTTAACAATCAGATTTTTCACTTATAAAATCTGAACTTCTGACTTCTCTTGAGAAACTGCAACATTTGGGCAGCTGGGGCCTGTCTAAGCTGGTACTGAATTGTTGCTTCCTCTTTATCCAAATCTAGCTCTCCCGAGTTCACCCCGTCCCCACCACTCACACACAGTTTGCCTGTGCACTGAGACCTCTGCCTCCTGGTCTGTGGGTATTACTCTCTTGATCTCTTGTGTGAAAAATCCTCTCCATTGGTGTGTGCATTTGTTAAATGACTGTGCTGAAATACTAAAAAGACTGGTATTTCCTCAATTTTGGGAGGCCTAATGTGTGCTTGAAGGAATCATTTATCCCTGATTGTTCAAGAGATTTTCATATCTATTCTCATACTCTTAAATGCTACATTTCATCTAAAAATAGTTTTAATTTAAAAAAAACCCAGGGAGGCCGGCTGCCGTGGCTCAGCAGGCAGAGCTCCAACCTGCCGTGCTGGAGGTCTGGAGTTCGATCCCTGGTGCCTCCTGCCCATATGCAAATTAAAAAAAAAACAAAAACAAA
>PVIY010040255.1:0-22514 GCA_004026745.1 Myrmecophaga tridactyla
GGTGGTGGTAGGTACAATTTATCAATCACCTATAGTATGCTAAATATTCTGGGTACCTATATTTGTACTCTATGTCTTCCAGTTCATTTAATCCTGTCAAAAAATCTCTGGCTAGGCTAGAACTGAGAATCTCAGAGGAGGATCAGAGTGAATGTAGTATCATCCATAAATAAACAATCATATTTTGAGTATCTCAAGAAATGCAGTTTAGACAGATATAGACCCTGGACTCATGGAGTTTATATTTTATGAAAGGGATAATAATGAAACTAATTACACAGTAATTATTTAATACAATTGTGATACATGCTCCCGGGAAAATTAGATAGATTTAGGAAAGGGTATAATAGGGTGCTCTGATCTCACTTTGGGAGAATGAGAAAGACGGGGCATCCTTGAGAAAGCACAAAGAGAAGTTTATGCCAAGATCAGAAGATTGTTTAGAAGTTGCAAGGCAAAATGAGAAGAGATGCATGCAACAGGAATAGGATAGGAAAAAATATTTCTGTAGCAACGACTTAATTCATGTTTAGGAAATAGTGAATGAATTTTTCAAGATAAATCTTAATACTTCACATAAATTTCATCATTAAAATTAACTGTTTGGATTGTAGTCCCAGATGACATGGCATTAATTATCCCTGACTTTTTGGTAAAAAAAAAAAATGAGAGGCACCAGTTGTACAAAGTAACTGCCATTTTGATGAAGCAAATGAGATGCAGGGAAATGATGTGACTTGGTTCAAGTTACACAGATATTAAATATAGGAGCCAGTATGAACCCTGAGTTTGATGGGAAAGTCCCATGTTACTTCTATGTTGTAGCTATGCATTCATATTTCTTCCTTCACGGATTTGCCAGAAAAGTGATGAGGGCAGGGAACCAGCTTAATCTATCTCCATATATCTAGCATCACGCACAGCTTCTGAAAATTTACAGACTCCAGGTTTTTTCTTGGATTTATGGACTTAGGTTTCTGTTGGATTTTTAGAAGGATGGACATTTGAATATACAGCAAGGTATAAGCCTCAGAAGCAAGGTATAACCATTGGTCTAAGGCTTAAATGAAAAAATAGAAATAAGAGGCTAGCAGAGATGCAAATGTTCCAAGAAATGATCATGATGATGAATATGCAACTATGTGATGATATTGTGAATTATTGATTATATATGTAGAACAGAATGATCAAAATAGGAATGTTTTTATTTGTTTGGTGTTTTTTAGTATTTAAAAAAATAAAATAAAATTTAAAAAAAAGAGGCTAGCAGAGCTCGGAAGGTAGAGATGGGATTGAGGAAGATACATTCACTGAACACACCTAAATCCATGGACCGCTGGAAATGGAGCCATGCCCAGTGAATGTGTGTCTGGAAGGTTTAGGCAACATGCACAAGACAAGGAACAGTGTTCTTGTCCTAGAATAATAGCTTATAGATGGGCATAGGTACTTGTTCTAGTTTGCTAGCTGCCGGAATGCAATATACCAGAAACAGAATGGCTTTCAAAAAAGGGAATTTAATAAGTTGCTAGTTTACATTTCTAAGGCTGTGAAAACGTCCCAATTAAAGCAAGTCTACAAAAATGTGCCAATTAAGGCACCAGCAAGAGGTTACCTTCACTCAAGAAAGGCTGATGAAGTTCAGGGTATCTTTTAAAACTGGAAAGGCACATGGTGAAACATGGCAAAATCTGCTAGCTTTCTCTCCAGGCTTCTTGTTTCATGAAGCTCCCCTGGGGGCATTTTCCTTTTTCATCTCCAAAGGTCTCTGGCTGCATGGGCTCTGCGGTTCTCAGCCTCATGGCTCTGCTGCTCTCTCCAAATTGTTTCCTCTTTTAAATGATTCTAGTAGACTAATCAAAGCCCACCTGGAACGGGTGGAGTCATATCTCCCTCTAATCCAAGGTTAATACCCACAATTGGGTGAATCACATCTCCATGGAGATAATCTAATCAAGAACCCACTGCCCTACCCCCCACCAACGTGGGACAGAAATACCAGGATGAGCCAGGACCCAGCATCAAGGGATTGAGAAAATCTTGCAAAAGAGGGAAGAGAGAAATAAGAAAAAGTAAAGTCTCAGTGTCTGAGAGATTTCCAAGAGAGTTGAGAGGCTATCCTGCAGGTTATTCTTATGCATTATATAGATATCCCTTTTCAGTTTATGGTATATCTGAGTGGCTAAAGGTAAGAACCTGAAACTTTAGAGCTGTGCTCCAGTAGCCTTGTTTCTTGAAGATGATTATATGAAGATATAACGTTTACAATGTGACTGTATGATTGTGAAAATCTTGTGTCTGATGCTCCCTTTATCTAGGGTATAGACAGATGCGTAAAAAAATATGGATTAAAAAATAAACAAATAATAGGGAGAACAAAGGTTAAAATAAATTGAGTAGATTGAAATACTAATGGTCAATGAGAGGGAGGGGTAAAGGGTATGTATGTATGAGTTTTTTCCTTTTTATTTCCTTTTCTGGAGTGATGCAAATGCTCAAAAAATGAACATGGTGATGAATACACAACTATGTGCTAATATTGTGAGCCATTGATTGTACACCATGTATGGAATGTTTGTATGTTAAGAATGTTTTTTTGTATGTGTTTTATCAACAAAAATATTTAAAAAATAAAAATCATGGCTTTTCTAGGGAACATCATCCTTTCAAACTGGCACAGTCCCGGATCCCACGAGTGAGCATTCCCTCTCTGAGTCTACATCCTTCTCCCATCCAGGTGGAGCTTTTGTGAAGAAACACCTCCGGCACCTCCAAGCCAGGATGGGGGATCTGGGCGGGGTGCTGGATGACCTTCAAGACAGTGAGGTCCTCACCGAGAATGAGAGGGAGCTGGTGGAGCATGCACAGACACGGGAGAGGAGGAACGAGACCCTGCTGAAGTTTGTGAAGAACAAAGGGGACCAGGCCATGGAGGAGCTCTACAGGAGCCTCAGTGAAACAGACCCTTATCTCGTGTCTTACCTCAGGCAGCCGAGTTTTTCACAGTGATTTAGATAGATCTTCAGTGTGCAGTAAAGAATTAGCCTTCCCCAAATAAAGGTTTGGTAGTCTCTAAACCCTTGGAATGTCCTACCTGATAAGAATGTCTTTGTTTACCTGAGACTTTGGGCACACCAGAGAGGCTATGCCAGCAATATGGTGGAACCTTGACCCATGTTGGATAGTCTGTGCCAATGGACTATCCATAATGGATTTATGGTGGGAGCCTTGGGCCACTCAGCATCAGCTTCACCTCTGGAGGGCTGGAGACTGAGGTCAGTCTCATGAGCATTCGGTTATGTCTACATGCCAATCTGCCATAAAACTCTGGACACCAAGGTTTGGATGAACTTCCCTGGTTGGCAAAATTCCATGTGAGTGGCCACACACCACTGTCTGCATGACGCCGTTGGAAATGGACAACTGGATGTTCTGTACCTGGCCTCTCCTAGACCCTGCCCTATGGACCTCTTCTCTTTGCTGATTTTAATCTGTGTCCTTTTACTGTCATAAACTATAACCATGAGAATACTGACTTGGCTGACTTCTAGGAGTCCTTCCAGTGATTAATTGTACCTGAGAGAGGTCTTGGGTACCCCACTCCAAATTTGAACTCAGGTAGAGAGAATCCAGCCAATCTTCATTGGCAATGGATAAATGGAAGGTGATCATTGCATTCAATACTCAAGAGAGAGGAGGGCTGGATAACACCTACCCATAGCACAAGCTATACTCAGGACATATAACATGGCAGATACCTATGTACTGTATAGGAAATTTGGAGTAGGGGACAGTAAACGCAATCAAGAGAAATTTTGGACTTCTGCTTCCACCAGGATGGAGTAAAGACTATATTTACTTTCTTGTCTAAAACAACCAAAGGTGGAGTGTGGTAGTTAGATTCCATTGTCAACTTGGCCAGGTGAAGGCACCTAGTTCCGTTGCTGTGGACATGAGCCAATGGTACGTGAACCTCATCTGTTGCTGATTACATCTGCAGTCTGCTAGGAGGCGTGCCTGCTGCAATGAATGACGTTTGACTTAATTGGCTAGTGCTTAAATGAGAGACTCAACATAGCACAGCCCAAGCAGCTCAGCATACCTCATCTCAGCACTTGCAGCTCAGCCCAGGCCTTTGGAGATGCAGAAAGGAATCACCCTGGGGAAAGTTGTTGGAACCTGGAGGCCTGGAGAGAAGGCCAGCAGAGATCACCCTGTGCCTTCCCATGTAAGAAAGAACTTCAGTTGAAAGTTAGCTGCCTTTCCTCTGAAGAACTAATGAAATAAATCCCCTTTTATTAAAAGCCAATCCATCTCTGGTGTGTAGCATTCTGGCCGCTAGCAAGCTAGAACACGGGTGGGGGGGGGACTAAATAAAATATAAGGAACAACAGTTTTCAAGAGATTGGACATCAGGCAATGAAGGACAGTGATCCTTGAGAGATGATAAACAAACCGGCCATCGTTATCATATCTCCAGACTACTTTCTGGAGAGTTTCCAGGCCACAGAGAAGAGAGGATGGCCCAGGCAGACTCTGGCAGTCTTAACAAGTCTCAGAGATAGAACTGTGTCCAGGGGGAACAGTGTGGCAGAGGTCACAGGGTAGGTTGTGGGAGAGGGCTGTGAAGAAAGAATACCGGCAATCTGCAGAGTTCCCCACAAATTCGGCTGAGTACTGATGCACATTCATGTGAGGCTGGAGGTGATAGCTGGATAGATAGAAAAAAATACTCAATATAATCATTTAGCTAAAATGTTTAGTATAATCTTCAGTAGCTAGAGAAAATATATGTGTTTTAATGATCACTCAAGCAGCCTCGAAGTTATTTTTAGCATAGAAAACCTTTGTTGAAATAGTTTGCTATTGGTCGAATCTCAAAAACTTACTCTCTGTTCCTAGAAACTCTCCCTTGCTCGGCTTGCAGGAAAGAAACACCAGTGAACTAATATCAGCACCTTTCTCCCTTTTGAAGGACAAGATCAAAAGCTCAAATAGTCAACAACAAGAGGGGCCTACAAGATAAGAGCACATATTGACCAAACAGTTTTTTCTCTTCTATTATTTTTCTTTTTTGCTTTCTTCTGGATCCTGGCCATTTCTCTGCCTGTTTGGGGTTATAAAAGCCCAAACCACCTGTGCTGGTTTGAAAGGATGAATGCGCCCTAGAAAAGCCATGTTTTAATCCTAATCCCATTTTGTAAAGGCAGCCATTTCTTCTAATCCCTATTTAGTACTGTATGTTGGAAACTTTAATTATCTCCATGGAGATATGACTCAATGAAGAGTGTTTGTTAAACTGGATTAGCTGGAGACGTGTCTCCAGCCATTCTAGGAGGGTCTTGATTACTTTACTGGAACCCTATAAAAGAGGAAAGTTTAGAGAAAGCAAGAGATTCTGAGAGAGCAAAACGACATAGCCACAAGAAGCAGAGAGTCTACCAGCCAGCAACCTTTGGAGATGAAGAAAGAAAATGTTTCCCAGAGAGCTTCATGAAACAGGAAGCCAGGAGAGGAAGCGAGCAGATGACGCCGTGTTCACCATGTGTCCTTCCAGATGAGAGAGAAACCCTGACCATGATCACCATGTGCCTCCTTTCTTGAGACAGACCCTGAACTTCATCAGCCTTCTTGAACCAAGGTATCTTTCCCTGGATGCCTTAGATTGAACATTTCTATAAACTTGTTTTCATTGGGGCATTTCCTCAGCCTTAGAACTGTAAACTAGCAAGTTATTAAATTCCCCATTTTAAAAGCCTTCTGTTTCTGGTATATTGCATTCCAGCAGCTAGCAAACTAGAACACCAGCCTTCCCACTCTGAACTGGTCTTGGAAAGATTTTTTCCTCCAGTTCCTTGATAATGCATCTTCAATAAACTCACCTTCTCACCAAAGCAAATAGACTTGTTTCTCTGTTTGATGCAGGATCAGGAGAGCCTGACTGTATAGGACCATGTTTTCTGATGGCAATAGAGGCAGAACCACTTGAAAGGAATAGAGAGGAAAGAGTACAAGAATTTACATAGGGCTGGTAATAGCCCACCAGCCAGACGGGAAAACCTCACAATTTATGGTGCATTGAGTTGAGTACTTAGAAGTGGGTGAAAATTAGTCTTAGACTAAATGCTTTGCTTGGTCCATCCTGAGGGAAGCTTAAAATAAAAACCTGGAAGGGTCAAATTGTTTACAAATAAATTAACTGCTTCTCCAAACAAAGATCAAGAATTGTTATAGGTATACAGTTGATGTCAATTACAGTAACTGCTATTAGAATGACAAAGAAGAAAAACCATATTCCATCTCAATAGATGCAGAAAAGGATTAGGAAAAATTCCACAACCATTTCTGATAACCCTCAGATACCAGAAATAGAAGGGACTTTTCTAAATTTAATAAAGATATCTATGTAAAACTTTTAGCTGAAATAATAATTAATGGTGAAGATTAAATGCTTTGACCTCAAGATTAGGAATAAAGTAAGGAAACCTACTCTTACCAATTCTATTCAACAGAGAATGGAGGTTGTAGTTGGTGAAAAAGAGAGAAAAAGAAATTAAAAATCATACAGGTTGGAAAGTAGAAGGAACACTTTATTCTGAGATGACATGATTGTCTATGCAAAAAACCCTATGGTATCTACAAAAAAGCTCCTAGAATCAAGAGAGGTTCTCAAAGGCACAGGATTCAACATTGCTTCAGTTTGCTAAAGCTGCCAGAATGCTATATACCAGAAATGGAATGGATTTTACAGTGGGGTTTATTAAGTTACAAGTTGCAATTCTAAGGCCATGAAAATGTCCAAATTAAGGCGCCAACACGAGGATATGTTCTCGGAGGAAAGGCAGCTGGTACCCAGGATCTTCAGTCTGCTGGGAAGGCACATGGCGATGCCAAGTGTCCTCTCTCTGCTTCTGGTTTCCATGGCTTTCTCTCCAGGTTCTGGCTCTTTCTGTTACTGTGGGTCCTTTTTTAGCATGTCCTGGGTCATTTCTGTCTGCATCATTAAGCACCTGTCTGAGCTTTCTCCAAAATGCTTCCCTCTTACAGGACTCCAGTGAGCTGATTAAGACCCACCTTGAATGGGTGGAGTCACATCTCCATGGGAACAACCTAATCAAAAGGTCCCATCCAAATAGGTCTGCACTCACAGGACTGGATCAAAACAGCGTGATTTTTTCTGGGGTATAAAACAGTCTCAAATCAGCATATTCCACTCTCTGGACCCCCAAAAGACATGTTCTTTCCAAATGCAAAATACATTCATTCCATCACAATATCACAAAGGCCTTAAATCATATCAGTAATGATACAAATACAATAAAAAGTAAAAAAAATTTCATCGAAGTCAGTTACAGGCATGGTCTGACTTAAGGCAAAAATTCTCCCCTGGCTGTAGACCTATTTGGGTGGGACATTTTGATTAGGTTGTTCCCATGGAAATGTGACTCCACCCATTCAAGGTGGGTCTTAATCAGCTCACTGGAGTCCTATAAGAGGGAAGCATTTTGGAGAAAGCTCAGACAGGTGCTTAATGATGCAGACAGAAATGACTTTGTAAAATTTGTAAAAAAATTTCATCAAAGTCAGTTACAGGCATGGTCTGACTTAAGGCAAAAATTCTCCCCTGGCTGTAGACTTGCCCAATTGTAATACCCACAATTGGGCAAGTCACATCTCCATGAAGATAATCTAATAAAAATATTCCAACCTACATTATTATTGAATAAGGATTAAAAGAACAATTGCTCCCACATGATTGAATCATGATTGAAACATGTTTTTTTCTAGGGTACATAATCCTTTTCAACCAGCACACATGGGAAGGCATGTGGCTGGTGTCTGCTGGTCCTTATTCCAGGTTCTGTTGCTTCTAGCTCCTGATTCCAGTGACTTCCTCGTTAAGCTGCTTCCAATATACAAAGGAAGAGGGACAATCATAGGATAAATGTTTCATTTCTGTAGGAAGAAATTGGAAGGAAAACAGGAGTTACTGAACCCAAATAGTTCCAAAAACTTGCAGGACATGTTTCATTAGATTTTGAGGTCTGAGAATCATTTATAGAATGGCATTTTATTCTCAGAGCTTGAGTAAACATCACTCTCACCCTTTCCGAGGGCGTATGCAGTGGCCCTGGTTTCTGTAAACACTGGAACGAGGGTTGCAACATAGGAGAACATTGGGGAGACCACCTTGTTCTCAACCCCACCCTCCTCAAGCATCTGGGTGGCACCCAGACTCTGCCATCTCTCAACCCCTTCAGAGCAATGGGGTGATGGTCAGGCTCTTCATAATCCCCAGTGAATATGTTCCACCCTCTCTGAGGCCTAAGATGGCAATACTTTTCCATTCGCCCTCAGCCTCTGGGGCAAACTCACTGGTTTAGTTGGCTAATGCTGCCAGAATGCGATATACCAGAAATGGAATGGCTTTAATAAAGGGGATTTATTAAGTTACAGATTTACAGTTCTAAAGCCTTAAAAATGTCCAAACGAAGGCATCCAGAAAATGATACCTTGACTCCAAAGGAGGGCTGATGTCTGTCACGTGGTGTTCTAGTTTGCTAGCTGTCAGGACGCAATATACCAGAAATGGAACAGCTTTTAAAAGGGGAATTTATTAAGTTGCAAGTTTACAGTTCTAAGGCTGTAGAAATATCCAAATTAAAACAGGTCTATAAAAAATGTCTAAATTAAGGTAACCAACAAGAGGCTGCATAAGCTTTCATGGTTCTCATGTTCTTGTGACTCTCGGATATCTAGCTTTCTCCAGAATGTTTCCTCTTTTAAAGGATTCCAGTGAACTTAACCTGGAATGGGTAGAATCACATCTCCCTCTAATCCAAGGTTAATACCCACAATTGGGCAAGTCGCATCTCCATGAAGATAATCTAATAAAAAATATTCCAACCTACATTATTGTTGAATAAGGATTAAAAGAACAACTGCTCCCACAAGATTGAATCATGATTGAAACATGTTTTTTCTAGGGTACATAATCCTTTTCAACCAGCACACATGGGAAGGCATGTGGCTGGTGTCTGCTGGTCCTTATTCCCGGTACTGTTGCTTCTAGCTCCTGATTCCAGTGACTCCCTCGTTAAGCATCTGTGGGCCTTCACTTAGCTCCTCCAGGGCAAACTCTAGATTCTGGCTAGCTTAGCTTCTCATGGGAAGGCACATGGTGACGTCTGGACTCTGCATCTCCAAACATCTGTGTCCAGGTGTCTACTGTCTCTATTGGCACTCAGTCATCTCCGTGTCTGTGTTTATGATGGCTCTGGCTACTGGCTAGCTTCTATCAGCTCTCTTAGCTTCAGGCATCTCCTGGGGCTTCTGCATCTTCAAACACCTGTGTCTGCATCTGTGTCTCTCTGTTGGCACTCCAAGCATCTGAGGTTTCTCCAAAATATTTCCCCTTTTAAAGGACTCCAGTAAACTAATTAGACCCACCAAGAATGGGTAGGGTCACACCTCCATCTAATCAAAAGTCACACCACAATTGTATGTGTCACATCTCCATGGGAACAACCTAACCAAGAGGACCCACCCTAAAATATTGAATCAGGAAAAGAACATGGCTTTTCAGGGGTACATAATAGTTTTCAAACCAACACACTCACATCTCCACATGAATGGGTGGGTCCACATTCCTGGCCCAAGATTTCTTGGCTCCAGACCTTAACTTCCACAGTTCTGCCTTTGAAGTCATTTCATCTGTCACTTTTCTGTTCCTTTTAGTCCAGACTGGTAGTGGTTCCATTTATGCAGAACTCACAAAAAATTTTGTTGGTTTAGCATGCCGCATTCGGGGGTCAAAATCATTAGACAATAGGATTCTTCACAAATCCTTTCTGGATGACTCCATCTCCAAGCCTGGCTTGTCCTGACATGGATGAGTGATTCCATGTTTGGTTAAATCCTCACATAGCGCACAAAGCTCTGGGATCTCACTTTCTGGAAGACCAGAATTTTCCAGACCATCAATTCTGGTTTCTTTGTACCTGGAGTTTAGTTCTCAGCTTATCCCTTTCCTCTCATATTTTATTATAAGCTGCAAGGAAAATCCAGGCTTCATTTTTCACCTTTAGTTTGGAAATTTTGTCAGCTAGATATCCCAGCTCATTGCTTTCAAATTCTCCCTTCCATCCAGCACCAGTACTCAATTATATCAAATTCTCTGCCACTTTAAAAAAGGGCTCATCTTCGTTCCAGTTTGCAGTCACAACACTCATCATTTCTGTCTAAGGCTTCATTGAAAATACTTTTAACTTCCACATTCCTACAAACAATCTTTTCAAAGCAAACTAAGGCTTGTCTATCAAACATCTCACAACATCTTCACAACCTTATCCATATAAAGCCATTCCAGCATTTTGGTATTTTCAAATCACAGCACCCCACTATTCTGATACCAAAATCAGTGAACTTACCCTGGAATGGGTAGAATCACATCTCCCTCTAATTCAAGGTTAATACCCACAATTGGGCAAGTCGCATCTCCATGAAGATAATCTAATAAAAAAAGATCCAACCTACATTATTATTGAATTTTTTGGTTTGTTTTGGTTTGCTAAAGCTTCCAAAATCCAATATATCATAAATTAATTGGCTTTTACAATGGGATTTATTAAGTTACAAGTTACAATTCTAAGCCCATGAAAATGTCCAAATTAAGGTACCAACAAGAAGATACCTTCTCGGAGGAATGGCAGCTGTCCTCTGTGAGTTCCTCTGTTAGCTGGGAAGGCATGTGGCAATGTCTGCTGTACTTCCCTCCCAGCTTCTGATTACCCTGGGTTTCTCTTGGGTTCTGGCTCTTTCAGCCTTTGCTTGGCATCTCCTGGGGCGTTTACGTTTGCATTTCTGAGTTTTCTCCAAAATGTCTCCCTCTTAAAGGCCACCAAGCTGATTAAGACCCACACTGATTGGGTGTTTACTCCATGGAAACAACATAATCAAAAGGTCCCATGCAGGGTGCTTTGAAAACTATTGCAAAGAAAACTAAAGCATATTCTTTGCTTTGTATATATATTATACTATAAAATAAAAAGGTTTTTTTAAAAAAAGATCCCATGCAAATAGGTCTGCACCCACAATATTGGACTAAAAGAGCATGGCTTTCAGCTTGGCAGGTAAACTCATTGCCCTCGCTCCTACATAGGACATGACTCCCAGGGGTGTAAATCTCCCTGGCAATGTGGAACAGAACTCCTGGAGATGAGCCAGGGCTGGCATTTTGAGAAAGGTTTGAGAAAGCCTTCTTGACCATGAGGGGGAAGAGAGAAATGAGATAAAATCAAGTTTCAGTGGCTAAGAGATTTCAAACAGAGTCGAGAGATTATTCTGGAGGTTATTCTTATGCATTATACAGATATCCCTTTTTAGTTTATGGTGTATAGGAGTGGCTGGGGGGAAGTACCCGAAACTGTGTTCTAATAGCCTTGATTCTTAAAGACGACTGTATTTCTTGCCAAGATGTGGCAGTTCCAGAGGCTGGATTCAAAGAATTCTTGCAAACCCTACAGAGCAGAAGGGGTTTAATGAAAAAGTTGGAATGCAATGCTAATACCCTTCATTTGGCTGATATGAAAGACAAATTTGCATAAGCCATGCTTTTCTTCAGAGTATTAGATTGCATTTTACCTCTAAACCTTTAGGTTTCAAAAATCTGACTTCTCTATTGAGCATTATCCTTCTAACACATAGAAAGTAGTAAGTGTATTTGAACTTCTTTATCAGCTTTTGACTGCACAATTCTTCTAAGAAAATTTCCATCATTTTAAATGCTTACCTAATACAGAAGTTTTCAACTGGGAGCCAATTTGTACCCCTTTCCCTATGGGATAATTGGCAGTGTTTGGAGACATGTTTGGTTCTTGCAACTGGGTGGGGCCCTCCTGGCATCTAGTGAGTGGAAGCCAGGGATGTTTCTAAATATACTGCAATGCAATGGATAGCCCCCACAACAAGGAATTGTCTGGCTTAAAATAGCAACCATGCTAAGGTTGAGAAACTTTGATCTAATAAATCTTACATGTGTCTTGTTGATTACACCAAATCTAAAACCTGCATTTTTTTCCTAACATTCTCTTTGTATGCTTGTTATGGCAATAAATTAGTAGGTTCACAAATGTAATTAGGATAGAAATGAGTATGAATTTGACTAAGACTGACACTCAAATTCATAAGGTTATTACCGCATCTATATTTATTGACTTTTTAGTTGACACTCAAATTCATAAGGTTATTACTGCATCTACATCTATTATTTTTAGTTGTTTACTACCTAGTTCTCTTCGAAACTCATTCTTCCACTCACCCAGTTGTTGTTGTTACCTAAATCATAATCTTTCCTTGCTTCATAGACCTCTAGTCAATTCCATGTGCCTCGTTCTTTATACTGAAAGAGTCCATAAGTGTATTCTAAACTTACCCACCTGTATTCTCTTCCTTCACCACAAATCTCTACCTCATATTCATCCTTTCCACAATGATGTTCTCCTTATCTAGCAGAGAGGGGGGAGGGACAAAAATATTTATTGAATATATATAATATGAGAGATATTATTTATCCATTATCTTCTTTCTCTACCAACTTTATAATCTAGGTCTTATTACCTTGATTTGTTTGAAATGAAGATATAGATATGGTTGACAATTGTTGACCATACTCTCATTCTTGAAAAAACATCTTACCTTTAAGTCTGTTGGCATGGCAGTTTTCAGATTCACCTTTGAGCTTTGTTTACCATTCATTTCCTACCCAGTTCACTAAATTGGGCTTTTCTCACTCCTTAATATTAATCAGAATTCTCTCTTCAATTCTCTTCACTCCTCACTCCCCATACCTTCCCTCGGGCATACAATCTATGTCAGTAATTTTGTCATTCAGCACAACTGCCAAAATCCCCACAGGTCTTTATGTAGGTCAGACTTTTTTGTGCCAGGAGACAGGCCCTGGATAACTGACCAAGAAGTCATCTGAAATTTACCCAGGCTCCAGTCTTCACAGTACCTGGTTGGATAAATAGTACCAGTGCCCACTCTATGTGACTAACAGAGGTAAAAGTAAACCCCCTATGATGGAAGATAATATCATCTGGAAACTTCAAAGTTTAAGATACGCAATATTTGACATTCGATACAAAATCAAGAGTGGAAATATACAGAGACAAATAAGTTAAATTCATGAGAAAGACAGCAATAAAGACAAATAGTTGTCCCAATATAGAATACGCATGGAGGGAATTTTCAATAACTAGGATAATATTATATCAGTTGAGTCCAGTCCGGAAAATAGAACCACAAGACAAGCTAAGGCTTGGCAAACTCAAGAGGGCTAGATGTCAGTATAGGAATTTGAGTTTACACAAATGTGGAAGTCAAGGTGTAAGAAAGATGAGTCACAGGACAGGGAAAACCACTAATCACAATAACCTGGAGAACTGGGATGGAGTGCAGTAGGAGCTGGTGGGGAAACCCAAGAAGCCATGGATGTCTGGTCACTGAGGTTGGTTTGTGAAGAGGTAACCTGTGGAGATGTCTGTGGAAGCTGCCAAATCTGTAGGTACTGCACCTAATTACTCAGTAGTTGTCTTAGAGCCATTTGGGGGAAAACACGCTGGAAGCTTGGGGCCTGCTGGGAACTTTTGTGTCTGTCACTGAGGTTGAATGTCATAATATTTCGTGATTAATGGACTGTGCTTCATTCTTACCTTCCCAAATTCAAGTGAGTCCACTTTTAGCTAATGAATCCTAGAAGGCTTACAGGAAAGGATATTCTGGGAAGTGTGATTCTGAGTCTTAGAAAAAAGATAGTGCCAAGTTGACAAAATGAAATCAAGCACAGTCCACCCCTTTGTCAATTTGACATCTGTATGTATCCCCTTAACTTCCAAGTAAAGATAATAACAAAGACATGCTCCCATATAACATGATGCAGTTATTCCTCAAAGAAGCTAAAACATATTGGATATATGTTTTATAAAAAAAGGATATAAAAATTATCCCATATGAGTGTATTTGTGTGATATTTGTTCCTCCTATAACCTGTGATTCCTGTGTTCTAGTTTGCAAGCTGCTGGAATGTGATATACCAGAAATAGAATGGCTTTTAAAGGGGGGAATTTATTAGGTTGCAGGTTTACAGTTCTAAGGCCAGAAAATGTCCCAATTAAAGCAAGTCTATTAAAATGTCCAAATTAACCAACAAGAGGTTACCTTTACTCAAGAAAGGCCAATGAAGTTCAGGGTTTCTCTCTCAGCTGGAAAGGCACATGGTGAACATGGTGGCATGTGCTAGCTTTCTCTCCAAACCTCTTGTTTCATGAAGCTTTCCCAGGGGTGTTTTCCTTCTTCACCAAAAAGGTCTCTGGCTGCGTGGGCTCTTGTGGTTCTCATGACTCTGCTTCTTTTTTCAAAATGTTTCCTCTTTTAAAAGATTCCAGTAAACTGATCAAGACCCACCTGGAATGGGTGGAGCCACATCTCCCTCTAATCAAAGGTTAATATCCACAACTGGGCGATATTAACCTTTGTGGAGGTCATCTAATCAAATTTCTGCGGAGAAAATCTAATCAAATTTCCAACCTACAGTACTGAATAGGGATTAAAAGAAGCAGCTGCCTCCACAAGATGGATCAGGATTAAAACACCGATCCACTGGCTTTTCTAGGGCACATAATCCTTTCAAACCAGCACATCCTATAAATTAATTTCTGTGATATAAGATTCAAAACTATTAACCAACTTTATGTTAGTTATTTCAGGGAAGGGAGAGTGGAGAAAAAGAAATGACAAAGAGATGGAGAGTTGATACTTCCCTCAGGCAGGACAGAGAAGGTATATTTTATTCCTTCCAGGTGAAATCAGACTGCTTCTGATGGTCTTTGCTAACAGGTACAGAAAAGAAAATGAGTTCACGAGATCAATAACTGCATTACAATTACCAGAACCTGTGTTGATATGTTCTAATAAAGAAACCACAGCTGGAACAAACAGCTGCCGTTGGAAACACCTTCTGAATAAATCTGATAATCCGTTAGGTTCTCCAAGATGCATTTGTCTTCCTCACAGGCCAAATACTTGGGTCGACTGGGGATATGGCAGAAGCCACTATTCCTACATCCTTCAAATCCTTGAGAGTGACATTAATATTTAATCCATAAAACCTCTCCAAAAGTATTGCTTTCAGCTTACTATTTTAGTATGTTGATGCTACTCTAGAAATTTCCATTTACCAACATAATAGGCCCATTCCATCAGTCAGGTAGTCAATATGAAGACTCTGCCAGTTGCTGGTTATGTCTATTGCAACTATACAATGTGGAACTGAGGACATAACTATGGCAGGGGGCAGTTACTGGACCCACTGGGATGACTTTGAGTTGGGCTCGGTCAAAAACTGCATTGCCACTGGACTTATATAAGCCCATACCCTGAGTGGGGGGGCGTACTGGCATTTTGAAACCCTGGGATTTAGGGTTATTTAGAGCCAGTGTAAATTACTCCTAAAATGTATGGACATTTCTCTTTACTCAATGCAGAATCACCCAGATAAAAGGCCCGAGTTCCCCCTGTAAAAGGCTAGAAGGAAATTTTATATTACAAAAATTTGTCAGCATATCTGAGTTCTTTCTCAAGGTAATAAAGCCTTCCATTATTCAGTGGCTTTGGATCTAAGAATTACTCACATCTAGTAATTGGCGGAGGAACCATGACTTTCTATTGTGGTGATTCAAGTCACATTGCTGATCAGCAGACCTTGAGTTTCTTTCACTGTTACAAACCGAATAAAACTTTGTAGTCTCCCCATTTATTTCATTCTACTGGACCCCAAGATCAATTAGCTACACCAAAGATTAGCGTTCCAATCTTTCCTATTCAAAACCCTAACTCTAAAACTAATGAAACACTGAGGCAGTGGGTACACTTTGTGTTATTATTGTTCAGCCACTCTTGGAAACAAATTTTGAGTTTCATTTTCAGAAACCTCAACTCTGTGCTCTGGATTATAAGGGCTAATTTTAGGTAGTCATGGAAATGCTCTGAAACCACCATTTTTGTCCTTCAAGTTTTCCAGGGCACTTAGAAGCAACAATCACCTCCACAGTTTCATCCTTTCTGTTTCTACTAAAACATTCTATGGGAGCAGGTTTATGGTTACACAAAGCCTTGCCTTCCATGGGTATTTGACTCAAATAACAATAGGCGACAATGCAAGTAAACATCATATCACTGAATGCCACTGGTAGCCAGTATTCATTTACCACTGATGATGTGGTTTGAATGCATTAAAATGTAGTCAGATGAGAGAAAAAAAATCCATATTTTCTTTCTGAAGTTTCTGATACCCTGGGACCACTTTTTTTTTTACTGTACCAGTAATAAATAATAATATTACTGTATCAGTAATAATAAAAAAATTATTATTTTTTAAACATATAGTATAACAGATATACAAAGCAAAGAAATAAAAAAGCAATAGTTTTCAAAGCACTCTTCAACAAGTTGTTACAGGACAGACCCCAGAGTTTGTAATGGTGGAACCACTTTTAATACAAAAATTTGTATCAATCAGGAAAATGGATTGACTAAAATTTTTATTAAACTAAGGGTCGTACTGAAATATGGGGGGGGGGAGTGGAGGAGGAAGGGGGAAAAACCAATAACCAGGAGAGCCTAAAACACTGCCAGGTGGGCAGGGAGAACTGCTGGAAAATACAGGAAACTGTGTGAGTCAAGCCCCTGCAGCAGTGGTCAAGGGGAGGCTCATGCAGAGGTGCGGAAGTTACCACCTCTGAGAATGCTACAGCTAACAGGTGCCAGTTGCTTGTGGATATTTTTCTTCTCAGGGACCCGGCACCAAGAAGATGAGCTGGAAATGAATGCCTGGGAGATCCCTGTCATTGCTTCTCACGGCTCTGACCCTTTTAATATAATAGCAGGTGCTTTATTTCCATCTTCTCGATTTCACATATTTCCTTCCTTTCAACAAAATTTAGTGCATATAGAGGAAATTATCTGAATACAGTTATGACAATTTATACCTCAAGAATAAATAATTATTAAGAAAAAATAATTCATATCTCACGACGTTGAACTTACAAGAAAACATTTAGTAAAAGAAAACTATTATGGAAACCCATGATGGAGAGTTTATTCTGTAGACTAGATGCAAAGTAAATAAGAACTATAGAAGAAAATGACATTAGAAAAAGAAAGCACAATAAATCCTTAAAAGGAAATCAAATTGATAAAGGTAAGAGCAAAAGTTAATACCAACTATTCTAAAGTTGGAAAGGGAAAACGAAGTCAAAAGTCACTTCTTTGAAAAGAACAGTAAAACTGACAAAACTTTTGTGAGTCTGCACCACTCCCAGAGAAGAAGACACGTGTAAAAGCAGGATTGAAATGTTTAAAGGAATAGCAATAGAGAAGGCATTAAAACCAACATGATATTAGGGACAACTATGCCAATAACTTTGGAAGTTTAGGAGTTATGGGCAAAGTTGTAGAAGACTTAGCTTACCAAAATAAACTCGAGACTAAAAGAGCACCAGGAAAAGCAAAGTTAAATGGGATGGTGCAGGAGTTAATGTTAACCATGACCTAGAAATGCTGTGGCAGCTTCTCAGAGGAACAAGTGCTGTGGTTGCAGCCCTAGATTAGGACGGCTTGCTTTGATAGCTTGAGAGGAAGAGAATGTCCCGGAACACAGCTGGATGTCCTTTCTATCTATTTCAAAGTAGCAAACTAACTGTGCCACCAGGAAGCCTGCTTTCTACATAGTATATTTGTACCTGGTCACATATCTGTAGCTCTATATAACCTGTTGCTATCTGAAAATAAACTTGCCTGTTGACAGATGTCTGCAGGACCCCTGATCCTAATCTTTCTTTCATTTCATTTCTTGGTACTTTGAGCTTTGCTGTGGTAAACAACTGCAACAGGATGGAATTTTAGATATAAAGAAGGTCATTTCAATAATAATGATAAGGAAATTGAATACTGTGCAAGCAATCATTCCCTATGAAATCCCCACGAATGCTTCATTGGTAAAGTATGCCAAATATAACAGATACAAATAATACCTGCAAATATTTCCTAAGGAAAGAAAAACCGGGAACACTACCATATATCACATATTATGAGGTTAGGATAACCTTGGTAGGTTTAGCAAGCATAGCATAAAAGGAAAATTATAAGACCACATCATGAATGTAGATGGAAAAAATCCATATAAAATAATTGTAAAATTAATTCCATGATGTGTTAGATGTGTTCTCTAGAGAAACAGAACCAACAGGAGAGATCTATAAAGGTGCCCCACCCAACTGTGGGGAAAGGAAGAGTCCAAAATCCATAGCTGTGACGCTGGTGGCTCTGATGAAGGGTTTGGACGAATTCCACAGGAGAGGCTCGCTGGCTGAAGAAGCAATGAAAGAGTCTCTCTTCCCCTTTAAAAACCTCCAACTGATTGGATTATCTTGTTGTGGGAGACGCTCATCGGTTGATCACAGATGTGATCAGCCACAGATGCAATCAACTGACTTCCAGTTTATCAACCAGCCATGAAATATCCTTGCAGCAAATGGTCAGGCCAGTGCTTGCCTGACCGGACAACCGGGCATTATCACTTGACCTAGCTGACACCAGAACCAACCATCACACGTGATACTTAAACAGAATCAAGCAACTGACTAAGAGAATTATCCCAAGGATGCAGGGTAAGTTTGATATTAGAAGTTTCACTTATATGATTAACAATACAATTAGATTAAAGGAGCAAAAATATATGAATTTGATAAATTTCAATATAAACTTATGATAAAATTCCAAGCAAAAGGATGGAATAAGTTCACCTTGATAAAAATACTTGCAAAATGTCATCAGTAAATATTACCTAAAGATAAAGTATTAAAACCTTTTCCTTTGAGATTAGAAATTTTTAAAATGTCTCCTATCACCTCATGATTTTGGACTACTGGGTTTTAATGTAAAGAAAGAAAGGTCAATAATTGGAAGGAAAGAAACACTGTATTTTATCACTGGAAGATTACAAAATTTTAAAGAAGGGAATCTATGGAAACATTGGCTAATTCACTAGAATAATTAGCAGAGATTTTCAAGGCTGCTGAAATCAAAATCAGTATGAAATCATTTGAATTCCTAAATATCAGCATACATATCATTTAAAAAATGCAATGTAAAGAATGGTACCATTCAAATAGCATAAAAATATGCTTTAAGAGGAAATGCAGGTTATATATCAATTTAAATGCAATTGAAGCATTTTAAATGAAAAACTGAGCCCAATAAATTGAAATAGATAGTTATCTATAGAAATCGAATAGTGCTAGGATGAACAAAAGTGTACACAGGAGTACAGTAAAAAAGGGAGTCATGAATTGAAACTGAGAGGAAAATTATATCAAGTGGCAATAAATATTTAGAGAGAACATGAAAGAAAAATATGAAATATGGGGAGATAAGGCAAGACATGGAAATATTTGGAATTTTCAGAGTTGTTACTAGTAAAGCAAAAAAATCAAAATAGAATAAAGAAAGTCTGATACAGTTTTAAAATAAAAGACCACGAAAGAATTTAGAGAGCAGTAGAGGAAATTAAAGAATAAGTTAAAAAAAAAACTGAGAAAAGTGTAAGCAAGACACATCAGAAAAGGAGTGAGAAGTGGAAGAAAAGAAGATGAAAAAGAAACAAGAAGGAAGACAAAATTTATCTTTTAAATATCAATTTAAAAATTGATAGAAAGCTAAACCAGAAAAAAAAACTTTGTAAGGAGCACAAAATGGGGATGGAAATATTGAAAAAAAGCCTTTGTACCTCCTTCTCATTCTTAAGGCTCAATATTGCAGAATATTTACTAAAGACATTCAGCCTCTCCGAGAAAGTGAGGCGTCTCAGAAAGGCTGCATCTGACAGGTGGTAACGATGTGTCATGCTAACCTTTCATGTGACATTATGTTGGGGTTTCTCCCAGCAGACATCTGTGCTGTGCCACTTGCTGTCACAATGACAGTGTTTACTGCGTATCACTTTGATCTTCCCAGAGGCCCAACAAATGACTCTCCTACATGTAAAGTGGTGCTTCTGGTAAATATATTAGGTTAAATAATTAAAAGTGCAAAGTCATCATCTGAGGATGTACTTTACCCAAGTTGAACTACGTAATAAGTAAACTTGAGGATCTAGAAAAGTGCCCAGATGTTAGTTTTCATCCAGTTGACTGAAATTACCACAGGAATTGATACAATTTGACCAGAGTAGCCTCCCAAAGAAAACCCATTCACTTTTCCACCTGACCCTAATGTGCTTCCTTCTGTTACAGTGTTTCAATTTCTTGCATTTTCCAAAAAAATCGAAGCATAATAAACTGCAACATGTTTTGTAATTCAACCATTGCAAGCATTACACAGGATTGTTGATTTGCTATGAGCTCTTTTTCCTTTTGAAAACTGCTTGCCATGATACAGAAGTTTAAATTGCTCCAAAAAGTTTAATTATTTTATGTACATAATGAGATATAAAATAATAAAAAGGGCATACTCATATACAATGCAGCTTAATTAATAGAATATTTCCTATAACTCCCATGTATGCTTCTATAAATTACCATATTTCTTCCTTTTTACCAGAGCTAATCATTTCTAAAAGTTTTATTTATTATCTCTTTGCTTTTCTTTATAGATTTAATACATGGGTATGTTTCATTTGAAGAAACATGCTTACATAACGTTTGGGTTGACTTCCTATGGATGGTAATATGCTATATTATTCTTATCAGAATTGGGTTTTTATGATAATAAATGCACAGCTATATGATGATATTGTGAACCATTGATCGTATACTTTGGATTATTACATGGTATATGAATATATAATATATAACAATAAAAAAGAAAAAAATTGGGTTTTTACCCTCAAAGATATATGTACATATAGGAATTAAAGCATTTGAGGTTTGTAGTTGTAGCTAATTCATTTTCTCTACTGCATTGTATTATATTTTGTGAATATATAGTCTTTTTTTCATTTTTCCATTTTTAGTTGACAAATAACAAGTTATTTCTACTTATTTCACATGGCCCAGAGTGCCATAATCAACAAATTTCTATCTTAAAATACAGTTACATATTGAGGATACAGTTACTCAATTTTTTTCTAGTGTACATAAAAAGGTATGGAATTTGGGATATTCAGGTATGCAGCCCTTTAGTTTCACTGGATGACTTCAAATTATTTTCCAAAGCGGACATTTATATAACTAATAGCAGTGCTTAAATATTTTTTATTCTTCACATGCTCACCAATATTAGGTATCAGAGATTCTAACATTTAGCAATCTGATGAATTTAAAATGGCTTATCTTTAGGGTTTGTTATAACGAGGAGTCAAAATTCTTTTAATGTCTTCAGTGTCCCTCATGGCTCATGATCTATGAAATATTTCTTATAACTTTTGCCCATTTTAAACCAGGGGTTTTGTATTTTTGTGATGATACTAAATAATTTGTTATATACTATAAATATCATTCACTATTTACATCTTCTAGAGTGTAGCTTCTTTGATCAATTTAATATGCTAAAATTCATCAATCAAACCAATAATTTGTTCTTTTGCCTTGTTTAAAAACCAGTAATGTTCCCGGACCATGCACCCCCCAAAAACACAATAAGAATTCTCTCTTGCCAAGCTGGAGACCTGGGTTCGATTCCTGGAGCCTGTCCATGTCAAAAAAAAAACAATCAATAAGGGGGGGTGCGAGGGTAGTTCAGTGGCAGAATTCTTGCAAGATATGCACACATGAACACAAAATTAGACACACACACAAAACCAGACCTAAGCACATCATAAACACATTCAGTGGGACACCTGGGTTCGATTCCTGGCTCATGCATTACCAAACAAAGAAAACAGCAAAAAAAAAAACACAAACAAACACAAGTTCAACAAATGGTGCTGCAATAACGGGGTACTCACACGGGAAAAGAACAAAATGTGACTCCACCATAAAGCATTCAAAAAAAAAAAAAAAACACCCAATAAGCTGCTTTCCTATTTTTTGCTAAAATCATAAAATTTTACCTTCAAAGTTTAAGTTTGGTTCTGCTTCTAGTTAGGGTATATAAGGTCACAAAATAATGGAGAGGGAGGAGCTCCAGAATTCTACCCCATAAATTTGTTTCTGAGCTCCTGTGCTCAATCCCAACCTGGGCAGACAGGAATCTAGTCCTAATAAGTATACAAAGACTTTGAGAATTGAGCCAACTGGTCTACCTCCATCCCCTTTCCATGAGCATACCACAGGGGATAGACCCAAGCCAAGGGTTTAGGAATTACCTCCAAGGATCCAGGAGCAAAAGGTCAAACTTTATTTGGGGAAGGCTAATTCTTTACTGCACACTGAGAATATGAATCACTGTGAAAAACTCGGCTGCCTGAGGTAAGACACGAGATAAGGATCTCTTTCACTGAGGCTCCTGTAGAGCTC
>PVIY010040256.1:0-22516 GCA_004026745.1 Myrmecophaga tridactyla
TAGATTTAGCATCACTAATTGCAGAAGACACTCCCCTTTGGCTGATTACAAATGGAATCAGCTGTGGATGCAGCTGACATGATCATGACCTAATCCTATGAAATGTCCTCATTGCAACAGACAGACCAGCGCTTGCCCAATCAGATAAACAGGTACCACAACTTGGCCAAGTTGACACGTGTCCCTAACCATGACAATCATCATGGGCTCAACCAGGGAAACCTCATGGTTCGAACAATTGTAAGAAGGAAGGACCACATGAGGTGGGAAGGAAATAAGCCAGGCTCATTTCTCTGACCATCCTCAAAAGGGTGGTCCCTGGGACCTTCTGGACTGGCCCTTCAGAAGGCTTGGAGGGGCCAGGACTGGAACAGGCCAGAAAGCACAGAGCAGAAGCAAATGCACCTTCTGCAGGTCAAGGTTCCCAAACTGTCCCCCAGTGGAAACCACAGATAGGAACTAGGGGACTGAATTATTAAAGGGGTAAAGGGCTTGAATAAGGTAACTGCCAGCTGCTCTTTAACCCACACTCTAGAGAACACTGGACTAGTTGGGATCCCAAAAGGACATTCTCCTGGACCACTCCTCATTCATAACCACCTGTAGGCAAATAGCAGTTGTCCTTCTAGGGCTCTGGAGCTAACAGCTCAGATTGCCATACAGCAACATGAGATGCTTGCCCAGCTGAGGCCCGGTGGATGGCTGGTTTGTTTCCTAGGCCACCACAGGTTGCTTGGATTTGCTTTGACCTTAGACCACATGGCCATCGCAACTGCAAATAGATTGTCTTCCTTCAGTCCTGTGGTGGTTTTCAAAGTTTTAGGCCTTCACAGCTCTGTTCTTTTCACTATTTGAGCAGTGAACCCTGTGTGCCTCCCCGTAGTCCATGTTCTCCTGTCTTCTTCCCTTGCGTGTCTCAGTTCTGGGTCAGGCAAGCTCCAAATGTAAGCCCCGAATGACCCAGAGACATTTCCATTTCCTGGGGGCCAGGGGAGGAGCACTTGACACTTCCTTTGGCCCACCCTGATATGTTCTAGGTACCTGGTTTGGGGTCCAGCACTTGAGTGATCCCTGAATCTTAACTTTCAAGTGCTGTGGAGGCCTGTAGAGGGAATTTCCAAAAAAAAGCAGAGTATGAGTGCCCCTTCCTTGGGGTTGTGACTCCTGGGGCTGGTGACCTCTCAGCGGGCCTGCCCAGAGAGCCCTGGATCCCAGCCTCCGTTTCTGTCTTGCAGGCCGGCCTGGCCTCCCCTGAGAACTCGGAGCAGCTCATCATCGCCCTGGAGCCCGAGGCGGCCTCCATCTACTGCCGGAAGCTGCGGCTGCACCAGATGATCGAGCTGAGCAGCAAGGCCGCGGTCAATGGGTACAGCGGCAGTGACACAGTAGGAGCTGGGTTTGCACAGGGTACCTCGTGCTCTCTCTCTCCCCCTCCCTCCTGCTCTCTTCCCCCTTAGCCCCCCTGGATGCTTCTCTACCTTTGAATATTTTAAAGGCACTTAGTGCTGTCATAAAGATTCCAGATACTCCAGGAGGAGGTTGGCTGTAAGCACCTCTATGCTCAGCCCCCCACCTGCCCCTCGCCAGAACCCCTGTGAACTAGCAGTGGTTATCCTGGGCCAGCATTCACCCAAGTGTTTTAGGAGAGGCGAAGGGACTTCTTTCAAGAACCCAAGAGTGACCCGAATGCAGTTCTTAGCCTTGCATTTTCCTAGGCTCTTCATCTTGTCTACAAACTGATTCTAAATCTAATCCCACTTGCCTGTTATTAATTCTTCCATTAAGACTGTTGATTTATGGCTGACTCATTCACTGCTGCCGCTTCATCTGTGATGAGCTCATTATGTGTTTTAGGCACAAAGCTGGAGAGGATCTAAAACCCACATGAGATTGGGGTGGACTTTTCCTGACCCGAGTGATGCTCATTCAATGGTGGGAAAGGAGCCCCCAGCGAGGGCATTTTAAGGAGCTTTTTCTCTTCAATAGTTGCCTGCTTGCAAGTTGCTTACCAGTGTGGGACCCCAGGACTGTTTTCTCCGGTGTCCAGGGCTTGTGGGTCTGCCCCGGGAGTTTGCAGAAACCTTAGGCCGGAGCCACCGCCGTGCACACGGGAGCTCGTCAGCAGTGGCACGGGGGGTGGGGGGCGGGTGTTGAGCTCCATGTTCCAGGCCCAGGAGAGGGAAGAAACCCACCCCGCCACCTATGCCCACCCCGTTCCTGCCCGGGAGGAGGGGAGGGAAGACATTAGTGACACCTGCCCCCAAGTAGTTCCCAAGTCTTCCTCAGTCCCCACACCGGACCCCGTCCTGTGCTCTCCTGCCGCACCGGGTCCCCTGGGCTCTCGTCTTCGTCCTCAGGGAGGTGACTTGTCCTATGGGCCACCTCTCTGCATTTGAAATCCAAGATTTAGAGTCTGTGGACTTCAGTACCAGGCACTGGCAAAAAGTTCCTTTGTCACCAGGCCGCGGCCCCAGCCTGCTGGGGGCATGCGTGCTGGCCCCATTGGAGCTCAGGTAGCCATAGCGCATGGAAACCGGCTTCCCTTCAGGTCTGGTGGCAGCCTCACCTCTGCCAGCAGGGCTGTACCTCCCCAAAGCACGGAAGTCAAACGCGTTAAGATTTTGCACACTCAGGGTTAGTATACTCAGCCTTCTAAATCATTAAAATACAGATCTATTTCAACTTCTTTGTTTTTATTGGAAAACAAAAAGGAAATACTGGACTTCATTCCTTGATGCTGCTTCTTACCCAGTTTTTCATAAACAGAAATCAGTTTTAAAAGCAGCTAATTCTGGTGTGTATTTTTTCTTAATGCTTCTTAAATACAACCAACGCTCAACAGTTTAGGGGAGAAAAATCTGGTTTTGAGTGTTTGCCTCCATGCAAGCTCAGTTTCTGGTTTCCCTTGCTTTACCATAACATGTCTGCCCCCACGCTGCCCAGTTTCTGTGTCCTGTGGCTTGTGGAATTTGGCTGTGTCTCCATCCGCCCAGTGTGTCTTTTTGCTTTTTGAAATACTCAGACTGTTGGCCACCATCGCCCAGAAGGGCGGTGAGGCAGGGGGTGAGCTCTCAGTCTTGCTTTGCCTTCCGAACCTCTTCCCCCGACGGAGAAAGCATTGCTGTCTGGGGTGGGGGTGGGGGGCAACGCCTGCCGGAGCACTTTATTGAGAGCACGTGAGATGGCCCGTGAGGACCGATCCGCTCCTTCCTCTGCTCACTGGGCTTCTGCTAAAGCCCAGCAGACTCCGCCGTGGAGAGATGGCAGCACCCAGGGCCTGCTGTCATCATCAGCTGACCCTGCAAGGATTTAATGAGATCGATAAAGGATTCATGTTTCACCATCTTCGGCTTAATTGACCTGGAAAAAAAGGGACAATTTTTTTTTTTAAAGCTCAGAGCATGTTTTATTAGCCTCGCTTGGCCATGTTTTATGAATACCATGTAGTTTGCCATTTAGGTTGTTTTAGGAAAGCAAATGCCCCAACCAGATTCATAAAATAAGCTCATCTGGAGCCACTGCTGGGAAAGGGGGGAAACCCCAAGCTTGGGGGTCTTTTCCAGGCCTACAGGAACCCTTTAATCAGGGGACAACGCATCTTTGCTGTAAACCGGATGGCTGGGTGTTTGTCATTCTAATCCCCAGAGAAGCAGTTGTTTTGCAAACAGTGTGCTCCTCCTAGCTGGAAGAGGCCGGGGGTCAAGGGCTGGATAACCAGCAACAGAGGGATTTGTAGGGCAACTTGCTATCAGCAGCACCAGCTTTCGGATTCAATATGTATAGATTGAGCAGGGTTGTGGGAGGGGAAAGCAAAGGGCAATGGACAGAGCCCTCATCTGGGAAGACTGGCTTGCTCTGAGTCGCCTGCTGTAGTTATCATTTGTTGAGTGCCAAGTCTTGTATGAGGCACTTTGCCTTCATGATCACCTCTGTTCTAGGGTTTGCACTGGGTGCTGAGGATACAATGGGGAAGCTTTCTTCCCTAGCCCAGGAGGAGTTTAGGCCAAGTACTATTATCCCCACTTAGAGATGAGGAAACTGAGGCTCAGAGGATTAAGCAATCTGCCCTACCTCTGCCTGGCCCTACCCTTTCAGAGCACCTTTCCCTTCCTTAACATTGCATGATTCTGCTTCCTTAAACATCACTATACATTCTTAAGCCCCAAAGGCATGAGGGTCTGTGGTCCGAGGGTTAATGTGGGGGGAGGGGAGGCAAGGCAGCCGTGGGAATTGCTAGCCCCTTAACCCCGCCTGACCAGGTTTCCTCATCAGAACATAAGGACGATCATTCATGCCTGTCCACCTCGCAGGGCTTCTGGGAGGCCTGGGAGAGATGCCACCCCTCCCCCAATACAAGGCATCTCAGCCACCCCCACCCCGAGAGCCACAGCCAGGAGTTGGTGAAAAAGGCCTTGCGGGGCTTTGCTGGGTCCAGAGGTGCGACGTCGTGGCTGACTCGCCACCTTGTGGCCGAAGCGCATATCGGCTTCAGCAGGGTCTGCCAATGGCTCCAGTCCCCTCATCCAGGAACCAGATTAGGAAAACACCTGCCACCTTCCATGAGTCAGAGTTCCCTGGTGGGAGACTGTTTAAGCAGGCGCATTGTGGGCTGCATGGCAGACAGCTTCCTCCTCGGGCAGCAAAGCCGGGAAATTGGCCAGTCTTATTAACCCATTCCCAAGCTATGTCACCAGGGGAAGGGAATCTCACCAGGGTAAGTTTTTCATCAAGGCACAGGCTAAAGCTGCCAAGAGGCGACTAGATGAAGTCTGGGTGGAAAGCGCTACTTTCTCCTGGAAGAACTGCCTTTCTCATCCCCAATGTATTTATTTAAATCGTTTAACCAAGTATCCCTCCGCGTTCCATCCCTAAACCTTCTCACGCTGTTGCCTCCACCAACTGCAGATGACGGTCGCTTTTTCATGCTTTCTCACCCGTCGTCATTTTCTCTCTGTCGGCCACTAGCTAAGGAACACATCCGGCGGAATCGGCAGAGTCGGACCTTTTTGGTGGAGAATGTCATAGGAGAAATCTGGTCCGAGCTGGAGGAAGGTAGCGTTCTTGAATGTCCTTTGCACTTGCTGGGTTGTTTTTTGTTTTTGTTTTTGTTTTTGTGCTGCTGGCAAAAAATGGATTCCCATTTGTTCCTTTTGCACTGTGAGAAAATGTTCAAGAAAAGAACACTCACCCAGGGAGAGCTCTTTTGTGAGCTATAGTTTTGCATGTTGTAAAACCATGTAGACTCTTCAGAGGACAGGTAGGAATTGGAACCTGCCAGGTCCGAGTAAGTCTTGAGTTGAGCAGCAGGTAATTTTATGGTGGCATTAGCATAGCAGGAAGTTGCCCATGGGTTTCGTGCTCGGTATGCAGCACTGTGTGCCATCAATGCTTGGGTCTTAAAGATTCACTCATCTGGTTCTTATATCATCAATGCTTAACTGTCACTCCTGAGCAAATGTCATTGCATTCTCTTAAGTCATCAGTAACTCAGTGTGCTGCTAATTAGCAAAACCATTGTACTAATGGGACCTTGTTGATGACACTTCGCTGGGTGTACCAAGTTTTCTCCCACCAGTCTCTTTCAGGGTGGGAGTGACCAAGAATTCTATATGAAAGATGGTCATTTATTTTTATACCAGGTGACAAGTATGTGGTTGTGGACAGTGGAGGTGGCACCGTAGATCTGACGGTCCATCAGATACGCCTACCAGAGGGACACCTTAAGGAACTGTATAAAGCAACAGGTGAGCTCCTGCATGGCTAATTTTCTCACACCTGAGACGGGTCCAGGCAGTTCTGTTTCCTTCATTTCAGATTATGCTGTGTTCCATTCTCTCTGTGCCACCAGCACGTGGCATTGTAGGCAGTGGCAGATACTAACAACTCTTGGCCATTGGAAAGCAAAATGCGGTGAATAGTCTTTAAAACTCTCATTGCCACAGTGTGAACTTTGGCATAAAGGGAGCCTGTTTCAAAACACCCAAGGGATTTTGTTTCTGAAAGTCCTGGGAGGGTGTGATTGTAACCTCATGTCTCCTACAATTTATCTACCAAGGTCGGCTTTACCAGGAGGTCGCAGGACACCAGGTCTTTCATCAGGTTCGCCAAGCAGAGAACATGCCCTTACATTGGTGGGGAGGAGGAGGAGGAATTAGTAGCTTTACAGAGAGGAGGAGAGCTCTGCTGATGTCCTAGACCCCATCCTTTGCATTTCTCGGATGGGAATGCCAGGATACTCATGGTTAGTTAAATGTACTGATTTTATTTAGAATATAGTTGATTTTAAACAGATTGTTGATGTGTGATTTCCGTAGGGGAAAAAGTTCCTCCCCTTGGAATGAGAACAACCCGAGGGTTTTGAAGTGTAAGTAAAAGCATATAGCAGCAGTCCACTGGCTAAGTGGCTCTAAATTTGTGTTACGCTGTGTTTTCGAGAAGAACAGTGGCCAGGCCCGTTTCCCAGAGTATTGGGTTCAGTTTGTGATGGTTTTTAACATCAAAGCCTTCCATTTTGTTCCTGATTCAGGTGGACCCTATGGATCATTAGGAGTAGATTACGAATTTGAAAAACTTCTGTGTAAAATTTTTGGAGAGGATTTTATCGAGCAATTCAAAATCAAACGCCCAGCGGCCTGGGTTGACTTAATGATTGCGTTTGAGTCTCGCAAAAGGGCGGCTGCCCCAGACCGAACGAACCCCCTCAACATCACCCTGCCCTTCTCCTTCATCGACTACTACAAGAAGTTCCGTGGTCACAGCGTGGAGCACGCCTTGAGGAAGAGCAAGTGAGTTAGGCTGGCTTGGGGCTCAGTAGGGTCTAGGGGGTGGATCCCGTTGATGGGAGGGGGAGGGAGAGGTGCGGACTCCGGGTTCCAATCCTACAGCTGTGTGACCTTGGGTAAGTGACCCACCTTCTCTAGTCCTCAGACTTTTCATCTGGAAAATGGAGATGATAATTCCACTTACCACAAGGGGCAAGTTGGGAGAATGAAGTGAGGTCATATACGTTAGGTGCTTAGCACAATGCCTGAGACCTAGAGACAAGTTTCTATGTGTTAGCTATTATCGTCCACTAAAGCATGCAAGCTTTATTAAAGCAGGGACGTTGACCTGGTTTGGCCACTGCTGTATCCTCCATATCTAGACCAGAACCTACAATATAGTGGGTGTTCAGGGGACATATTTGTTGACTGAAACCCTTGGGATTCTGGGTTTCCTGCTACTCTGAGCCCCCAGGATGCAGGTAAGTTTTTGGGGCTCGGTGTGTTGCAAAATGAACATCCTGAGAAGATGCTTTAAAACTTATGAAAAACAACAGACAAAAATCAAAGGCTTTTATTTAACCCTTTTATAATGGGAAATTTCAAACATTTCCTGTGTAAAATGAACCCCATCATCCAGCTTCAGCAGCTGTCAGCTTGTGGCCAGTCTATAGCCTCCCCTACGCTCCCCCCAATTATTTTAAAGCAGATCTCAGCTATAATATCATCTCACTCATCAGCGTGTCAGTGTGTGTCTCTGAAGGAAATACCTTTTAAAACATAAGCGGAATATCATTGTCACACTTCAAAATAGTAATCCTTCAATATCATCAAATACTCCATTAGGACTAAAAATTTTCCATTTGTCTCATAAGGTTTTTCTTTATTTGTTTGTATCCACATCCAAATGTGGGTTATACTTAGCAATTATTTGGTATGTTGCTTAAGTCCCATTTTAATGTCTAGATCCCCCATCCTATTTTTTATTTTATGATTTTTTTCAAGCTTTAAAAAATTTATTAGGTATATTTGAAAATAAGATGAGCAAAGAAAGTGCATTGTAAAATTTTCTGTTTGAAAACTTGTCCAGTACCGAAAGTCAAAATCTTAGCATACAGAAATTCATATCACATTTTTGTCACATCAAATTCCATTAACTGTAAAGCAAAAAGGTGGAATGCACTGAATTTGTGATCAATGTCAAATATAAATAAATATGAAACAACCCCATTCAAAATATGTTAACTCTAAAATGAAATGGTTCATTTTCTTTTTTTCTAACTAGGTCTATATAAATAGATCACTTTTTCATTCATTCATTAAAAAAAATTCATTGAGCCATGCATGTGCTAGTTAACTGGTCTAGATTCTTATATAGAGTGGTTAATAAATCAGATACGTTCTTTGCCTTCAAGGCAACTAATCTAGTGAAACAATATAGACATTAATAATAAAAGGAACAATTGCTGGCACATTTTATATAACGTAAAGAAAATGTTCCATAAATGCAAATTTTACTTACATTTCTGGTTAAATAAAAATTGCAGGATCAATCAGAATGCACTTTTTTTTCCAACCCTTAATGATAAAAATTTTCGAACAACTTATTATCTCTTGCCTTGAGGAATGAGGTATACTGACTAGAATAGAATTTTATGTCCTTTGACAATTAAGGCTCTTGAAGCAACTCAAGGTCATGGGTCTGACCATAAATTCTCATTAAACAAAACAATCCACCTGCCAATTAGAAATATCTAGCTTATAAATACAGTATCACTAACAAACAAGCAAGCACTTCTCTCCAACCACTTCACCCTGGGATGGCCCCCCGGGCTGTGTTGTTGTAACTGCTCTTCTCTCTGAGATGACCCACATTAACCTTTGCCCTGCTCTTTAGCCCTAACACCCATCACCCTAACACAAGAGCACTTTTTATCTGTCTGTACCTTCACCACCATACACGGGACTAACCTGAAAAATATTCCACTACCTCTGGACTGCAACGACCTATCTGTCTTACAAAGAAACAGCTTAGGGCGGGCCACGTTGGCTCAACAGGCAGAATTCTCGCCTGCCATGCCCGAGACCCGGGTTCGATTCCCGGTGCCAGCCCAAGCAAAAAAAAAAAAGAGAAACAGCTTAAATCCATGACATAAATATTGTAAACATTATCCTTAAAATTTCTTTATTTTACAATAATCCTTATATCAAGACTTCTGGTTCTCTGTTACAAAAGACAAAAAATTTATACCTGCAAATATAAATTCAGTTTGGACTGTGTGGTATAAGCAAAATTTTATAATGAAGAAAGAATTTCACAATGTATTTGTAATTTTAAAGACTATTTCGAAAAATGCTATTAACAAATTTTAGGGAAATAAATTGTCGATAGACTAATGAAGACCATGTAAATTAATGTAACAAAATTATTCTATCTAAAATAGCATTCACAACATAACTCGAGGAATGAATGTCACAGAATTGTAGAGATAGTAAAAGTACAATACTTTTAGCAGAATTTTAAAACTTTGCTATATGAGTAAAACATAATTATACATTTTCTGATTTTATAACTTCCATGTCCCCAAAACAATTTAGGATATTAGCCTCTTTAAAAGATTACCTGCCCATGCCAAAAAAAAAAAAAAAAAAAGATTACCAGAAAATGCAAAGGTAATTCAGTGGTAGAATTCATGCCCAATTCCTGGACTGTGCGCTTCACACCAAAAAAAAAAAAGTAACACAAAAGATGAAAAAAAATCAAGTATATTTCATAACTTAATAGCAAAAATCCCCTAAATGGATTTAAACCTAAATTTTAAATTTTAGGCTATGAGTTCTATTTCTTTTTTAGTTTAAGCATTCATTTCTATTTCCCCCTTGCCTTTTTTCTTTCTCTTCTGTAAGTAGATCTGTTTTAAATGTACACAAAAATCATGCAGAAAGTAGAGTTTCGAGCTCCCATAAACACCCTCTCATAGCTTTTCCTATTAATATTTTCCATTTCTGTACTATCTTTGTTAACGACTGCTGCAACAATATTATTGCAATTGTATGATGAACTATAGCCCATCGTTTACATTAGGGTTCACTGTTTGTACTGTACAGTCCTACATTTGTTTTTTTCCTGGTAACATATACAACCTAAAATTTCCCATTTTATCCATTTTCAAATATACAATACAGTGGTATTAATTACATTCACAAAGTTGTGTCTCCATCATCATCATCCATTGCCAAAACTTTTCCATCACCCCAAACAGAAACTCCATACCAATTAAACATTAACTCCCCATTTCCCACCTCTACCTAATGCAATAACAGAAATTATGTGCATATGCACATTAACTCCCCATTTCCCACCTCTACCTAATGCAATAACAGAAATTATGTGCATATGCTGTTTATTTCACATAAGTGAGATCATACAATATTTGGCCTTTTGTGTCTGGTTTATTTCACTCAACATGTCTTCCATGTTCATCCATGCTGTAGCGTGCATCAGAACTTCATTCATTCTATGGCTGAATAATATTCTATATATGTATATACCACTTTTTGTTTATTCATTCTTCCATCGATGGACACCTGAGTTGCTTCCACCTTTGACAATTGTGAATAATATACCCCTATGAACACCAGTGTGTACATTATCTGTTCCAGTTCCTCCTTTCAGTTCCTTTGGGTATATACCCAGAAGTGGATGGCCGGGCCATATGGTAATTCTATACTTAACTTTCTGAGGAACTGCCAAACTGTTTTCTAGAGTGACTGCACCATTTTACATTCCTACCAATGTACAAAGGTTCCACTTATTCCACGTCCTCTCCAACCTTACTATATTCTGTTTTTTAATATTAGCCATTCCAACGGGTGCAAAAATGGTATCTCATTTTGGTTTGGGTTTGCATTTCCTGATGGTTAATGATAGAGAACATCTGTTTTTATGTGCTCATTGACCATTTCTTTATCTTCTTTGGAGAAATATCTATTCAAATCTTTTTCCCATCTTTTAAATTGGGTTGTCTTTTTTGTTGTTGAGTTGTAGGAGTTCTTTATATATTCTGGATATTAAACCCTTCCAAGTATTTTCTTCTATTCTGTAAGTTATATTTTTACTTTCTTGGTCATTTCTTTTTTTGTTGTTGTTGTTTTTTAATTTGCATATGGGCAGGAGGCACCAGGGATCGAACTCCAGACCTCCAGCACGGCAGGTCGGAGCTCTGCCTGCTGAGCCACGGCAGCCGCCCTCTTGGTCATTTCTTGATAAAGTTTTTTGATGCACAGGAGTTTAATTGTGATTATGTCTCACTTATCTCTTTTTTTTTTATTTTGTTGCTCTTGCTTTTGGTGTGAAGCCTAAGTTTTGTTCCGTTCTGTCCTAGTCCATGCTGGCTGATCATCAGTAAGTGTAATAACAAAACCAGAATCTAGTGTTTTCTCCCAAGATACTTGTAGAAAATGACTTATATTGGGTTCAGAAGCAAGATAGATTCTGCTACTTTTCTCTCCATTTCTGGTCACCTCTGTATATCTGAAGTAATTAAATAAAAAAATACCAAGCTAAACTTCTACAATGAGAGTCTGCAATTTTATTAGATAAGAAACAGGTTGTCCTACGCTTTCGCTCATTACACCTTCACGGTGTTATATCATGTTCTTCTTTTGCAGATTGGTATATTGACCTAGAGGCTTAATCAGATTTAAGTGTGAATTTTTGGCAAGTCTCCCTCACGGATGGTGGCATTTCCTATTGAACATATCTGGGGACCCATAATGTGTGTGCTTGTCTCTTCTTCTGTGATGCTAGCAGCCATCAGAGATCCCTGCTTAGATTCATTAATTCATGAGGGACTATCATTGCTTCTTCATGTATTAGCCAGGATACTTTAATGGAGAGAAACTTTTCTCCTCAACTATTTGATTGCCCTGACATACAATTCATTTAAAATTTTTTTTTTAAATTTGCATATGGGCAGGAGGCACCAGGGATCGAACTCCAGACCTCCAGCACGGCAGGTCGGAGCTCTGCCTGCTGAGCCACGGCAGCCGCCCACAATTCATTTTAGATAGAATAAATGCTTGGTTCTCTCCCTCCATGTATAAGTTTTTTTGTAAAAAATGAGTTGATTTCCTAGTATCCTCTAAAGTGGCTAACAGGGTTTTTTTGTGTGTGTGATTTTTTCCCCCTCTTTTTCTGGGAGCATGAGAGAGAGGATCATTAAGAACTCATGAATTTAAGCATATTTGCTATATTTGAAACCATGGCAATTATGTCTCTATTGAAACTCAAATTGTCCCATGTTGGCCACTAGGCGTTTCTTCAGGCTGAGTCCCGAGTCCATTTGCATGATGCTGATGGTCTTTGACAGGTTGCTGCCTTCTGCAGTGTAAAGATGCTCCAAACTCATCATGTACACTCTTTGGAATTGGCTATTTCTCTAGGAAGCTCTGGCTCCAGTTAGTGGGAAACAAATTCAATTAGTCTCCAGGTCTTCTTGCTCTTGGAACAGAGTTCTAGCTAGATTCTCTTACTAGGCTGATTTCTTTCTGCACCAGCGTGCCCCCCATAGAAGGTACCTGCTCCAAATTGAATCCCAAGTATTGCTCAGGGGGCTCCCAGCTGCACACTGTCCTTTGGCCAAGACCCCAGAAACAGCTCTGATCTGGGGGGGCCTGGCAGCATACAGGAGGTGTTAATGGGAAGCACCTGGTGTGTGCTTTGGTTTAGAGACAGAGTTGCCACTTGCTTGGCCCCTTTGAACTTTGGAACAGGCAAGGTCTACACTCAGATTCACATAACCAACAGTTCCTGGCATGCGTTTAGTGCCAGAAAGTTTCCAGGGTGTTTTCACAGACATGATATTTAATCTGATCTTCACAACCTCCCCTGGGAGGGAGGTGAGGCAAGTGGTATTATCCTTGATTTGCAGATGAAAAAACGGGGCCCAATTAATGACTTGCCCAAAGTCTCACAGCTGCTTCGTGGGGGAGGCCAAACCAGAGCCAGCACTCCTGACTCCCTGTCCACTGCTCTCTCTGTGCCACGCTGCTGCTTCCGGACATGCTACACTTTCAACCTTGAGACAGGGAGGGGACACCAAGTGCAATTAGGCTTATCACTGTCGAGTGACAGGTGCCTGGAGGATTGAACAGGTGCACCTGTGTGCACACCTTTGTAGCCTCAGGTAGGAGAAGAGTGGCCGGACCAAGGAGGCTTTAATGTACTCGAATGCAACTACCTGTGGTCGTCCCAAACAGGGACTTTCCTCTAGTTATCTCCTCATCTTTCACATTAGATTTTGGTCTTCACTATCCCAGTGGAAGTTCAGCCACAGCAAAAACAAAGGGAAACAGAACAGCTTATGTCTTAGTTTTTGAGCCTCCTGAGGGTCAAGTACAGGCAGTTGATAGGATTTCCTAGGGTGACTTTCAGACCTCTTTCTGCCGCCTTAGATGTGATGGGTGCTGTGCCAGGGCCTGCGCATGTGCACACAAGCTAGGTAGTGTTTAGACACTCACTGCGTGTTCCTCTGTGCACATTTCCACAGTGTGGATTTCGTGAAATGGTCCTCGCAGGGGATGCTGAGGATGAGTCCAGACGCCATGAATGCTCTTTTTAAGCCGACCATCGACAGCATCATTGAGCATCTTCGTAAGTATCAGCCAGTGCTCAGCCCCTCGGCGGGGCAGAGCTGAGAAAGGAGATTGGCTTTTCCAGTATCACCACCCGGTGCATAGGGATTCAGGTTCGCAGGTGGCCCGGGGCTGAGCCGACAACCATGGGCACGTATGAGGGATGTCGCTGTGCAGAGGCTCCAATCCCTCCTCTTGGGTACCACAAAGCACCAGGGAGCCTGCACTCACCAAGGCTTCCACACTGGCTTCAAACATCAGAGATCTGGGAGCTCTAAAGCAATACTGTCTTAGAGCGATGGGCCCTAGGGAATGTAGATTCTTTGCTTTATTAGGGCAAATTAGAAATTATTATCCTTGCTAGGGAAGAAGGAATTGTGTGAACCAAAGGAAAGTCTTGTGCGTGATGGACAGCAGAACCTGTCCATGCAGTTGTCCTGTGACATCAGTGGTCCTCACCCAGGGACATATAGTAGATTTACCTGGGGACCTTTTTCGGTAACCAGGTGCCCATCCATTTCCCACCTTTCACCTACCAAGTCAATTCAGGTAGAATGGCATTTTTATGAAAGCCAAAGAATAATATCTGTATCAGCCTGCCTTTACATACTCAGTTGAACCAGAGGTTCTAGAGAGTTTAAGGAGTATTCATTTATGCATAACAAATTACTACTTCAAATGACCATCATCCGTCCGATAAAACAGGCGTCTGCTTAACAGCCTTGGTTTCTGTGCCTGAGTATTAGCCAGTAGACTCCCTTCCTAATTTAAAATTCTACAGAAATTTCTAGTTGACCATTTCAGACTGAACCTGACCTCCAGGTGGCCAAGTGGGCTTGCCTTTGCCCGTCCCTCCCAGGCTCAGGCCACCCACCCGCTGCCCGCTGGGTTTTGTGCGACAGGACATTCTCCCCGCCCCTTCCCTTTCAGGGGACCTGTTTCAGAAGCCCGAGGTGTCCACTGTCAAGTTCCTCTTCCTGGTGGGCGGCTTCGCGGAGGCCCCGCTCCTGCAGCAGGCGGTGCAGGCTGCCTTCGGGGACCAGTGTCGCATCATCATTCCCCAGGACGTGGGCCTCACCATCCTCAAGGGCGCCGTCCTCTTCGGCCTGGACCCGGCCGTCATCAAGGTGCGCCGGTCCCCGCTCACCTACGGGGTGGGCGTGCTGAACCGCTACGTGGAGGGCAAGCACCCCCCGGAGAAGCTGCTGGTGAAGGACGGCACGCGCTGGTGCACCGATGTGTTCGACAAGTTCATCTCTGCCGACCAGTCCGTGGCCCTCGGCGAGCTGGTCAAGCGCAGCTACACCCCGGCCAAGCCCTCCCAGCTGGTCATCGTCATCAACATCTACAGCGCCGAGCACGACGACGTCAGCTTCATCACCGACCCCGGGGTGAAGAAGTGCGGCACCCTCCGCCTGGATCTCACCGGGACCGGCGGCATGGCGGTGCCCGCCCGGAGGGAGATCCAGACCCTCATGCAGTTTGGGGACACCGAGATCAAAGCCACGGCCGTCGACATCGCCACCTCGAAGAGTGTCAAAGTGGGCATTGACTTCTTAAATTACTAACCAGCCCTCCCTGTCGCCTGCCCCCTTGGACTCAGCTCACCTGCATCTGCTGACCTCGACCCTGACTGTTCTTGCCCTGAACTTGACCCTTGACATGACCCGCCTGAGCATCAGCAGGGAAGATGTGAACAACCCCGGGCTGGAGGAGAGGTAGGGAGTTTTGAGGGCACACTGGAGTCGGAACACCTGTCAGAAGCTGAGATGGAGGTTTGGGAATAGGAAAGCCTCACGTCCCAGAGGAGCAGCTGGTTTTCATAGATACAGAAGTGGAGAGGCACCCGCTGACAAGGGAATCAGTGCATTTCTGCAGTAACAGCTGAGCTTGCTTTGAACAGCCCTCAGTTAAGTTGTCAGGATGCCCTTAGCTGTTACGTTTTTAGTTTTGAAGGGAGCTCTTTAAGCCCAGAGGAGATTCTTCATCTCTTTGAGACATTTTCTTTTAAATTTTTTTGGATGGTGGTCAATCTACAAAGCCACCCATCTGCAGTTAATTTCTTTTCATCATCATGCGGTTAGAAGTGGTGATTCAGTGGGAATTGGGAGTGTTTTTCACTGGTGGGAGAAGACTGCCTACACTGGGCACTATTTTAGGTTCTCATAAAATTTAAATTCCAGATAGGCTGAGTGAAGAAAAACCGTAGCCCGTGGCCTCAGCTCATCCACCGGGTTCGTGCAAGGAGAGCTGACACCTCAGCTTTTCAGTAGATAAAAGTTCGCTTTGATGGAAACAGATGTTAAAGGACAACTAACATGTCCCAAATTGTATGCTGTGATATAATTCCAAATGCCAAATCCTGGTTTTTGAACTCACAAATAACTTGTGTTACTCTCAGTAGCATTTCGGTGTGAAAGGATGAAGTAACAGTCTTTCACTTCCCAAAGCTCAGGGCGAAGCCCCTTGCCCTGGAAAGTATCTGTTCCCCTAACAACGCCTTCCTCCCTACTTCCTCCCCTTCTCCAAGAGTTATGGCCAATTATTCCCACATTTTAAAAGGAATACACTGGTGAAACATCAGAAATGAATCTGTTCTGTGTTTTACTAAAATTTTGCATTGGTAAATCCTGCCTGAAAAGAATTTGTAGGTCTGTACCTGATGAGCTAAGCCAGCGTTTTTTTCCAAGCTGGTCTGTGGATCACTTGCATGTGAATTGCCTGGGTGCTTGTTAAAACAGATTCTGGGTTCCCATCCTTTTTACTAACTGAAGCCAAATCTTGGAGATAGGGACCCGGCATCTACCTTGTCATATACCCCACAGGTGACTGTGGTTGGCCAAAGCATGGGGACCACCAAATTGTGTGTTGAAAGCTGAAGCACAGACCTCAGCCTGGACCCCCAGGCCTTAGAGTTCCCTTAGGGTGCAGGTTTCTCCCTGGACTGATGCTCTTATACCTTGCCCTGTTGGTGGGTGGGGCTGGGCCCCCACCTGGCTTGGTACTGGCACTTTTAACCCCCACAGGAAGGACCAGGGGAGGAAACAATTAAAGAAAGGGGCTTAAGAGCAGGACCGGCTGAGGAACAGCTGGTGGCTCTGAGCTCTAACCTCCACCTCTGTACAAAGCCAGAGCCACCCGAGGAAAAATGATAAAAAATCCAACTCGCATACAATCCATCTGACCTGCTCCGAGCTGTCTTTTCTGCCTGCTGGAATTCATTCATTCCAATTTTAAATCACTGGAGGCATAATGAAGGAAACGAGAGTGAACTTAGAATGAATGTTGAATTCACAAACCCCTTATTATAGTTGGTATGCAGATTTTTAAACTGCATTTCAAATTCCATTTGAACGTGTCTTCTTTTTCACATCGCCTGCTGCAGAATTCCCGACTAGAATCTGAAACCCGAGCAAACCACAGAACTAGAATGCCAGCCACATAACCTGGCAGTGGGATTTCACATCCAGTCTCAAAGGTGTGTTTGCTAGCATTTTCTTTCTCGCTGCCTGCTCTGCTTCAAAAGCCAAATGCTATGGGTCTTCCTTTGGTGTCTCCAGCCATACTTTACAAATAAGACTTTTCAATTCATTTATGAGTAATATAATTTTATGTACATACAATATGAGAATATTGTACAGAGTCTTCATTTCTATAATATGCTTTTCTTGTAAACAAGGGAAAAGAAAAATGCTCTTTGATTTTGGTTGATGACGTTGCTGCCCTTTGTTTTCCATGGTCTGGTTTTGTAATTGTGCTCACTAATCATTGATTTGTTCCCATACCAAGCTATGGACTAAGTGTGCAAGACTGAACATCGGACAGAGGTGCCCAGGCTCAGATATTCATTGAGCAAGTGGGCCACTTGGATCAGCAGCTTCGTCAGACCCTCCTAAATGAACATCCTTCCTAAAGGTTCACAGTTTCTATGTAAAAGAGAATAATGATGTATTGATTCTCCTGTCCAGTCTTTGAGAGCTAAGCATTCTGGCTCTGTAAGCAATGCGCCTGTGCAGAAAAAAATCTATGAAAACGCTTTGCATCCCTGTGGCAGGGAGTCCACCTCTCCTTCTGGGACAAAGCAGAAGAGGGGAAAGTGTGGTCCACCAGGTGATGTTTTCAGTATGCCAGGGCCAAAGGAAGGAATCATATGGGGCATAAATCCAGCTTTTCTCCTGGATTCAGTGTAAGTGGAATATACTCAGGGCCCTCTTTTTTTGGCTAATGTAACGCCTTTCCCACCTTGTCTTGAGGATGTCTCCTTGTCAATTTCTCTTACTTAAATGAGCTGGTTAAAATATGCAGTGTTGGCAAACAGATGATGGAGGCTGGGTGGTAATTTTACTGGTCTTTTTTCTGACCCCAGAATTACAACCCCAAGAGTCAAACTCCTAGAAGGAAGGCCCCAAATTTAGCCCCATTACTAAAATATTCTAGAATAAAAGCATTGGATAAGTGTACTTGGACCTATTTTCTAATCTTAAAAAGTTTCTAAAAGGCCCTTTGTCTTGACCCGCTACTGAATTGTCCCTAGCAAATTGCCTGATATTCACGTTCTTAGAAATGGAACTGTGAAAGATTTCCTTTGTAACTACCCTTTCTGTATACAGTAGGCACTAATAAATGCTGAAAGGCAGACTGATTAGAAAGAGGGAGAAATATTCAAGTGCTTTTGCAGAGTGATGGCTAAGATGAGTCCAGATTACAGAGCTTGCCCTACCCTTAGAATGTTATTTAGATCAAGTTTAGCTTTTAGAGTCAGGTCTGGTTAATTGCCAGGGTAGCAAAGAATCGCATGCACCAATATAAACAGGAGTCAAAATGCATTAGTAGTTGAAGATCGAATTTCACATTGCAGAGATGTAATAACTGTGATTAAGCTGCATATTTATGCCAGGAAATGTCTTAAGTGGATGGCCATAACATCACACCTCTCATCTGCTTGGAATACAGAACTATATTCTACAATATCAACCGTTGGGGTCTTGTTCACAGCAAGATAAATTTAAACTGCACAGAATTTTGCAGCAGTTCACATCTTAACGGGATTGTATCTGAAAACTTTTGTCTTCATGGATATCTAATAAAGCAAAACTCTGGATCTCATGTGGCCCAGAATATTATGTTTTGTCTTGCTTTGCACTCTGGATTGTAAGTAGAATTATAGACAGATCATTACAGACCTCCTCCTCCACGTCTCAAATAGAGATAGATTTCCAGGTCCTTTCCTATGTGCTGTCAGATTTATTAACAGTCATTCCCCCAACAACATTGACCCCCTCATTGGCTGGGAGCCAAGGCTCCATCGATGTCCATGGAATCCCTTTTCTCTGCAAGGCAGAAGAAAGCAATCTAGTTGGAGAGCAGGCAGATAGGCTGGGGTGGCCAATGTCAACCCCACTGAACCTTCAGATGAAGGTCACACACAAAAGCAGAAGGCCTGGGGCTGGTGACCTGTCCTTCTGGCATCCTAGCAGGCATACCACGCTGACGGGCTCTGTCTACAGCCTTGGGTTTATTCCAGGTTCTAGCATCTGGATCATCCTCCAGAGTTGGCTCTAGAAGCTTCTGGATGGCCCTAAGGGAGTAAAAATGGCTTCTTCCTAAACGGCTGGCACCACCAGCCTTAAACTGAAGTTCAGTTCCAAGGACAGCAGAGGTAAGGGAAGTTAGAAGGTGCAGTAAAGAAATAATGGGTATTGAAAAGAAGTGCCACTGACAGTCACCTTGCTCCCTAGCCTCAGTTTCCTTGTCTGTAAATGGAACAATTGGGGCTAGGAGTGTGTAGGGGCCAATTTCTTCCTCTCCCTGGTTCACACAGCGGACAACTTGGTGGGTTTCAAAAGGGGACCAGGCTCATCAATGAAAACGTGCACCGGCCTCCCTTGGTTGGAAAGGTGTGGAAAGTGTGATGAATCAACTCCCCTTGACATCCCTTCCCCCAGTGTGGTGTCCCTTTTCTGTCCCTTTCCAACACCTGCCACCCTGGGAATCCCGCCTTTCTTAACCGGAGGCAGAAAGGAGTGGTGGCAGTGCTAAGCTCATGGAACGGCCTTTATTTGGAAGCTTCCCATGGCTACGGGTCTCCCCCTGGCTCCCCCCACCCCTTTCCGCCCCCCAATTCAGAGGCCCCTCCCTGTCTGCCCCTTCACCTCCTGTGGCTCGGTTCAGGTCTCGGGGATTGTGGAAGGCGCGGGTTCCCCCACCCAGCCCCGCCCCCACGCCGGGTGAGCGCACAAAGGCGGAGGGGCGGGGCGGGGGCGGAGCACCCAGCCGGGCTGGGGAGCCCGCAGGGCCCGGAGCCAGGCCCAGGTGAGTTGGGCTGGGTGGGGTCCATGTCACTGCTTTTTACACCGGCTTCATCCTCAAGGTCCCTTGTCTGCATGCTCTCCAGTGCCCGCCTCCCCCAGGCAGGTCTTCCGGGGTGCGTCCTGCAACAGCTCAGCCGGCCGCCTGCACAGGTGTACCTCCCCCCCACCTCTCTGACCAGCGTCATCCCTTTGGGAAACAGAATCCTCCCCTAGAGTTTTAGAGGTCATCTTCAGACCTCCTCGGATGTGAGAACCTTCAAACGAGTCATTTAACCTGTCCAGGCCCTGTTTTTCACATCTGTCAAGTAGGGACTAGAATAAGAACCACTCCTTAGGGAACCGTGAGTCTGAACAAGGTAATGCAGTTCTGCCTCCACATGGCAAATGCTCCTTGAATGTGGGTGGTCATTTCTATCCTCATCTGGAAATGGCGCTAATAATAGCACTGCCATGGGGCTGTGGAGAGGATGAAAGGACTGGAGGCATCCAAGTTTTAGAGCACTTACTTGGTAAGCCAGGTCAGAATCTGTAGAATAAATGAACAGCGAGCAGGGCGTGGATCAGCACCCTTTCATGAGCCAGGGATTAGACATGCACTAGACATTGCCCAGTCCTCACTGTTCTCATCCGGGTGGCACCAAACTGGTTAAAGACTGCCATCACCGCTGCCCTCCCCTGCACCCCTCAGGCTGCCCCTGGCCACCAGGGCTTCACTGGAGATTGATGATCTGGCCTTGGTGGCAGCAACACAAGCCAAGGGGGTCTCACTCAGAAGACGGGACCCACATAAAATGGTGCTTGGATGGACCCACCACCAACCTCTATTCACCCACTGTGGTTCCATGACACTGTTCTTTGGATTTCCTGATACCCTCAGTCCAGAAGGTCGTCCAACCCAGGGTTTCTCCACCTCAGCATTATTGATATTTGGGGTGAGGTATTTATTTGTTGTGGGGGCCTGGCTTGTTCCTTGTAGGGTGTTTAGCAACATCCCTGGTCTCTACTCACCAAATGCCAATAGCAATCCCCCCTCCCCCCCTCTCCTCCAGTCCCTGTGTGACTATCAAATATTTGTAGACATTGCCAAATGTCCCTGGGGAGGGGAGAACCTCCTCTGCCTCCCAGCTGAGAACCACTGCAACCCAATTCCACTTACATAAAAAAAGGTCTTTGGGGATGAAGGTGCCCTGTCTCTCCCCTTCCCTAAGCTTCATGAACCTATCCTAGGGCCTCCTGGCTCTTGCTCATCTTTATATGCCCAAACCATGTGGGTGTGTATGGTTTGTGACCACAGTGTGTGTGCAGTTCGCAATTGTTGGGTGGATGATAGATGATGATGTTTGGATGATGAATGAATGGATGGGTGGGAAGCTGGCAGATAAGAGTAGGCCCCCAGGGGGAGGGGGACAGCTGGTGGGTAATGCTCTGCACACCTGTTGTCTAAGTTAAGGAGAAGTACCCAGGTCGTTGGTTTTCTATTTTACTGGAAGCCAGTTGGTGCTGCCTCAGTCCAAACCTCTGGCAAGGTCATTCTACTCCCAAGGGCTCTTCTTGCTCATATGCAGAAAATACTTGATGAGATATTTCTTCCCTTCATTAACAGAGAGCAAAATTATGGAGTCTTCCAAGACCTTCATGAGAAAAATGCCGATCACACCAGGCTACAGTGGTAAGTAGTGATGTGTCCTGCAGAATTGTCTGGTACCCAGGAGGCTCTCAGTTAGTGCCCGTTGAATAGAATTTGGGCCAGTTGCTCTGAGGATAGAGACACACATAAGTTGATTCTCCATCCTTCACCCCAAGTTGGGCTTTCTTAAGTCTGGTATGAGGGCTGTTCTCATGGTCCCATTCTTCCCTGTGTACCCTAAAGGGAGGGTGACCTACCATCCTGGTTTGCCCAGGACCATCTTGGCTTTAGCATGGAAAGTCCTGCATCATGGGAAATACATCACCTTTGACAAACCAGGACATCTGGTCACCCTACCTGAAGGCTCCTCCTCCCCAGGCTTCTGAGTTACAAAGGAGTAAGCCATATCTCAGTAAGTGACAAGAGGGTCCTCAGAGACCCTCTGTTGTCACATACAGCTATTTTGGGGGAGGGGGGCTGCGGCTAGTGCATAATAAATATCCTGAGGGTACCCAGCCTCTCTTGATCATCCTACTGGCCAGTCGAGTACAGATTTTGGGTTCTGACAAACTGGGGTTCAGATCTGCTTGGTTACTTCTCTATGCCTCACCTCTTTTTCTGTAAGAAAGAGTGTATAAGTTTCCTAGGGCTAACAAATTACAAATTTGTTGTGGTAACAAATTACCACAAATTGGATGATTTAAAATAACAGAAATTTATTCGCTCATAGTTCTAGAGGCCAGAAGCCTAAAGTCAAGGTGTCAACAGGACTGGTCCCTTTGGGGGGCTCTGAGGGAGAACTGTCCCATGCCTCTCTCCTAGCTCCTGGTGGTTGCTGGCCGTCCTTCACATCCCTTGGTCTGTGGCAGCTTCACTCCAATCTCAGCCTCTGTCTTCACATGTGTCTTCTCTTGTCTCCTGTCTATGTGTCTCAAGTCTCCCTCTCCGTTCTAAGGAAACAGTTATTGAATTTAAGGTCTGCCCAAAATCCAGAATGATCTTATTTTGAGAGTCTTAATTACAACTGCAAAGACCCTATTTCCAAATAACATCACATATACTGGTACTAGGGTTAAAACTTGGACATATCTTTTGGGGGGACATAATTCAACCCACTACATGGGGAAACGATAGAATATTCAGAGGATTATCATAAGGTCTAAAGATGCCAGTTTATGTAA
>PVIY010040257.1:0-22517 GCA_004026745.1 Myrmecophaga tridactyla
CTGGAGATAGAAATTGTGGGAATCACTGACTCAGATTTTAAGTGAAGCCATGGGTGTGACTGAGCTCACCTTGAGAGAGAGAGAGAGAGAGAGATGTAGAGATGGGAGGGTCCAGGCCAGAGGCTGGAAGAGCTCCAGCTGACAAAGGAAGCTTGTTGTGGGTTGAATTGTGTCTCCCAAAAAAAGGCATGTTTAAGTTCTAACCCCTAGGACCTCAGAATGTGACCTTATTTGGAAATAGGATCATATCAGACGGAATTAGTTGACATGAAGTCACACTGGAGCAGGGTAGACCCTTAATCCCATATGACTGGGGTTCCTGTAATAAGAAAAGAGACACAGACACACACGTGCGCGCACACACACACAAGGAAGAAGGCCACTTGATGATGGAGGCAGAGACTGGAGTTTTGCAAGTACTAGCCTCAGAACTCCAAACATTGCCAGCTATCACCAGAAGCCCATTGAGGCAAGAAAGGATTCTTCTCTAGAGCCATCGGAGACAGTGTGGTCCTATGGGCAAATTTGATTCTGGATGTCTGGTCTCCAGAACTGTGAGAGAATACATTTCTGTTGTTTTAAGTCACCCAGTTTGTGGTAATCTGTTATGGCAGCCACACAGGAAACTGATACAGAAGTGAGAAGGAGCCCGGGCTGGGTGGAGGAGAGTGGACCAGGAAACCAGAAGCACGAAGCCAAAGGAGAGTGGTTTCATGAAGAATGGTAAAGGTGTGTCAAATGTGGGTGAGACGGCAAGTAAGAGGAGGTCTGAGGACCTCAGCGCCCATTGGATTGAGCAAATTGTTGACCTTAGAGCAATCCATGTACAGCGGGAGGGCAGAAGCCACGTTGCAAGATGGGAAAGAAGGAGGTGTTTTGGAAAGAGGACCTGGTGAGGGAGGAGGATGGGCCGGGCTGGTGTACCTTCAGGGTTGCCCACAGGGACCCAGGTAAGAGACGACCAAGTTCTAGATCTTGGAGCCTCACCCTGGTGAGGACAACCTGGGTCTCAGAGTCAAGAAAGAGCAACAACCGAAAACTTGGGTCCAGGTGGTTTTGGTCCAGAAGCAAAGAGGGAAGTGAGAGGGAGCTGGAAGGAGCCTCTGGGATCCTGTCCGAGTGCACCCCGGGTTTCCGGAGGCCGCTGTCTGGAGAACCCGCCCTCGAGGCCCACACCTCTGCCTGGTCCTGCTCCCACCTGCTCCCAGCGGACCCCTGAGGACTAATTAAGGAGAAAGAATGGACTGTATATCGAGTTCAGGGAACTGGTTTGTGGAGCCGTCAAACCAGGATTAAGGCAGGCTCTATATCTGTGTGATCTGGGGCAAGTTTCCAGCATTCCTGTGGATAAGGCAAAGCCCGTTTATGAAAATATTCCAGTATGCAAACATGTGCGGATTAGAATGGAGAAAACATGGAACTTGTAAATTCCTTTTCCTCAATGTCTCTTCAGAGTGCTAGCCCCCTAGTTATGAACAAGGTCTTTCCTGAATCCCTGAAGAAGGAAAGGGATGCCCGGAGCCTGAAGGCAGAGGTGCGCGGGGACAGCGGCAGGATGGAGAGGGCTGGGAAAGAAGCCCGAGGTGCTCCTCGGAGGCTGCTCCAGTGGCCGGAACTCAGCACCCATCTGCTGGGCCCCGCCGGCCCACATCTGCCTCACCTTTGCCTCTCCCCGCCCACACTCACGCCACTGTCTTCTCCCCAGCTGGGGCAATCAAAGGTAAACAGCGGGCCTGCCGGGGGAGTTGGCAAAGCAAACACGCTTATGCATCATCGCCAAAGCTATAAACACCCGCGTGCCCAGCCCGGGGAGCAAGCTGGTGACGCCATGCGGCAGTGATTCCCTGCCCCACAGCCAAAGGCCCAGAGGTCCCATTCCCCAGCGGCAGTGTAGATGGAGAGGCGACGTCAACTGGTAAGCTGCCCTGGGCCCCGGGAGAGGCACCTGCCCCCCCACCCCCACCCCCCAGGTCCCTGGTTCGGGGAAAGCCTTCCATGCCTTTTGAATGCTCGGGGAGGCGCGTGGGTCAGGGCCCAAAGGGTTGATGTGGGAGCCACCAGAGTGGTCTGAAGCATGTGGAATTCTTAGGAAAAACTTTGGCGATTCCCTGGGGATTGGAGAAATGGATCCCAGCTTCCTTAGACAAGCTGCAGAGGGAATTTAGCCATGGGAAGATTAGTTCCTGTGGGATCCCCACCCCCTGGTGAGGAAAACACCCAACTTCACACCACTTCCTCCCCAGAGCATCCAACCACTGCGGCCGCACAGGGCATGGATGAGTCAAATGCCTTGACCAGGGGCTCTTAGCTCTAGAAGTGGCAGCAAAGAGCTTCTCCTTGGGTCCATGCCATCTCCTCTCCAAAAGAGAGATGGGGCAGGCTCTGGACTTTACATTGGTATCTACTAGGCAGGGTCTGTGTTGCATCTTCCAGGTCTTGAACTTGGCCATCCCTGGACTGTGATGGAGAGGGCAAGAGTTCTGGGCTGTAAACTTAGTCGCTGAGAAATTTGGGGCATGTTACTAAACCTCTCTGTATTTTCATCCATAAAATTAGACTTCAAATACCATTGCTGCCAGCGGCCATGGTGGTTCTGCTCTACGTGATGAGTGGGAAAGAGCACTGGACTCCAATCGGGAGTCCCAAAAGTAGTTCAGGCCATAGTCTCAGACCAGTCCTTCCTCTTTCTTCAACTCAATCTTCTCATCTGTGCAATAGGGGTGGAGTGGCCTTGATGACTGCTAAGACTCAGGAGCTCACGGACCAGTTCTGACACAGTCCCTGTTGTTTTCCTGCCACCACGTAGGGAAGTGAGTTTACGGGGAACACAGCCAGATGCCTACCTGGTTGGGATATAGAGGAACATTCTGGTCTTTCTGAGATGGTACCAAGGGCACAGGGGAGGAAAATTCCTCTGGTGGTTGCACCAGAGGTTATGTTTCCTCCACAGCTTAGCAAGTGCCCTGAGTACAGGCTGTGCATTGGTCAGGGCGTATGGCTCATTCGGACGCAGCACCCAGGAGGGACGCTCACGTTGCCACACTCCTGCCAAAGGCTGCCCCCCACCAGTTCAGAATCAAGAGGTTTCCCCGGGCTTCCCTCCTGAAAGATGTTTCAGGCTGTTTCACAAGGTGCATCCCAGGGAGAAACTATGGATATGGGGGATAAGAAAAATTGGATCAGAGCCTCCTTTTTACAACTTACTGGATGAGGAAGGCTCTGAAACCCCTGAGGAATGCAGCTGGGATGGAATGAGATCACAGGTATGAGTGAGTGATCAGCAAAGTATCTGGCACATGATAGATTCTTGATGAGTCTTGTTTAAATCTGAACATGGCTGAAGGTGCAGGAATGAGTGACAGTGGCCTGGGGTTGTCCGAGACCCCTGGCTGATTGCCTTAGGCCCCAAGGAGCTTGATCTGTTTATCTTGTGTGCATTGTACCTTACCACCTTCCATGGGTGCTGAGGCAAAAAGGCCAGTGTTTCAATTTGCTAAAGCTGCTGGAACACACTATACCAGAAATGGAACAGCTTTTAAAAAGGAAATTTATTATGTTACATGTCTATAGTTCTAAGGACATAAAAATGTCCAAACTAAGGCATCCAGGAAAAGATACATTGACTCAAGAAAGTCCTATGTCTGTCACATGGGAAGCTATGTAGCTGGCATCCACTGTTCCTTGTTCCTGGTTCCTTTGCTTCCAGCTTCTGATGCCAGTGGTTTCCTCTTTAAGCGTCTGTTGGCCTTCGCATAGCTCCTCTAGGTGGATTCTGGCTTACTTAGCATCTCATGGGAGGGCACATGCCAACATCTGTAGGGCTTCAAACATCCCTGTCTTGGCACCTGCACTCTCTGTCGGCACTCCAAGCATCTCCACGCATCTCTGTCAGCTCTGAAGCAGCTGTTCTCCAACATCTCTGTCAGCTCTGAGGTTTCTCCAAAATGTTTCCTTTTTTAAATGACTCTAGTAAATTAATAAAGACCCACCTTGAATGGGTGAAGTCACATCACCATCTAATCGAAAGACAACACCTACAACTTGATGTGTCACATCTCCATGGAAACAATCCAATCAGCTTCCACCCCACAATATTGAATCAGGATTAAAAGAAGCGTAGCTTCCCCCACAAGATTGGATCAAGTAAAAGGATAGGTCTTTTTTGGGGTATGTAACAGCTTCAAGCCAGCACAGCTGGGATGCCCTGTGCTAATGAGATACCTAGTCAGTGCTTCGAGCACATCTGGGGGATGGAGCTTGGAGATGGCTGGAGGAAGAGGAGACAGAGGGTCCCATAGGCAGAGGAGCCGTGTGACTTGGAGAATGTCAGGTCACTTGTGCTGCAGGGGCCTCTCCCATCACCCCCTCAGCTGTAAAGGGACCTCCCCCATCACCTCCCCTATACTTGAAATGAACACGTCATCTCACCCCAACCTCCCTAAGCCTTTTCCTCACTGTGTAAGTCGGAGATGGAAGTCGTTCTGTCAGTCTCACAGATGAGGAAACCGAGACACAAGAAAGGAAACAGCTGTCGGTTGTCGAGGGTACTGTGGCGGATCTGGACCTTCTGCCCACACATCCTGGTGCTCAGGGATTGGACCTCCAGGTCTCTTGGAATTCAGCCCTTTCCCACCCAGCCCTTGATCTCTGAGGGAGAAGCCCCCTGCCTCACCTGATGTGTTCCCGTGTATCCCCCTCTGGCGAGACCACCAGGCTTGCCTGACTTTGTCGGCTGGTGGTAGCCTGTTCTGGTGTCAGGCCACATCCTCTGGACCTCCAGCTTGTCCATGACAGAAGAGATGGAGCCCTGTGCATCCCTCAATGCTGGGTGCTGATGGGTCCTTGTGAATCCTGGCTCCATTGGAGCAGTGGCTCTTGGCCCTGGCTGCACATCAGAATCCACTGGTGAACTTTAAAAAATATCCATGTCCCACCCAGACCAAATCAATCAGAATCTCTGAGGGTAAGGCCGAGGCCCAGGCATATTTTAAAAAACTCCCCCAGATGGTTCCAATGTGCAGCCAGGATTGAGAACTGCTATATGGGAGAATAAGGATGAGACCCTGGGAAAGTCAGGGACCCCGTGTCCCCAACGATGCTTCTCCACTGTCTTTCTCAATATGCTTCCTGGTATTGCGGCAACATGCCCCTCTCCTTTTTCCTAGCTCTCTATCCTAAAAAACATGACTTTTAGCTGCTGTTAATTCCTTTGATTTTGTTGAGCTGATTTTTTTTAGTAGGAGTCTTGGTCTCTTACGCCCTGTCTTTTATTCACCTATTTAGTCTCCCAGTTTCTGCTGAGTACCTGCTATGACAGGCACCATGCTAGAGCTGGGGACATAGCAAAGAACAAGCCAGCCCAGCCCCCTTCTCATGGAGTGCTCATTCTATTGGGATTTGCCTTGTCATTCCTTCTCCTTTTATTAATAAGGCTACAACATTCGAAAATTGAATTTTTTTCCCCTGGAAATGTATTTTCTTAATTTTATCCCTTGCTGTTTTACTCCTTAATAGGCTCTCCTTGTTTTTAGCATCTTGATTGTCAGCAAAATCTCGGCCCAAGGGAAGCTAAGCCAGTCAAACTACTTCCATGGGACAGTGTTTTACGTGTATGCGCCCAGGCCTTGTGTTCACGAAGGAGCACTGGCTGTCCTAGCCCAAGTCCCCTTTTACTTCTGTGACTGGGAAGGGTCTTGAAGGACACATGCTTGGTTAGGCCAGTTGTCCATTTGCCCTGGAGAATACTCGCCCAATGAATAAATATTTGTTGAAGGCCTATTTGCCCAGGACAGTGGGATAGGTGGTCCTGGGGTGTGTGTCAGGGATTCCAAGATGGCAGAAAGGGAAGATCCCCACATCTCCCTCGGCGCCCACCAGGAACATCAAAACTACTTCCATGGAGAAGGAGTGAGCAATAGAAGGCCATCTGTGGTGAGGCCAGCAGGTGCTTTCCCTGGGCATCCAGACTAGGTATCCCTGTGCTGTGTGGGATAGAGTCATCCTCAGAGAACAGGTGGGCCTCAGGCCTCAGGCCTTGGTAGGTGGAAGGGACAGTAAGGGCCTATCCACAGGTGGGCCCTCAGCCGCACATTTCTCATCGCAGCAGCCTCCTGCATCCCATTTTCTTCTTTGCAGGCTCGGGAGAAGACAAAGCTGTGTGTCGGCCAGCATTCAAATTGACAGAGGACTCTAGGAAACCCGTCAGCCTCTCCTTGACTTCTGTCAAGCCCTGGGATCAAGACTGGAGCTAGATTACAGAAGGCTTTAACTGAAAGAACGGATGAAGAGGCCACTGAGGAGCCCTAAAATTCTATCACTAGGTCTTTGCTTTGCCTGCTGGTACCTCATCCAATCACTCTTCCCTAATCCAACACATTAGAATCTTCTGACAAGTAGAGCATTCTGACAACGAACAACCTTTCAGAGGAGTTACTAGCAACCAAGAAGTGGCTGGACAACCAACCAATTGTGAGGAAATTGGAGAGAGTCCAGGCTTGGGTCGGTTAACTTCAGAGGCTCCTTTTCCATCTGAGTCTCTCCGAGTTGATGATGTTTTGATCTCCTCTGTTTAATATTCCTATGTGAAGACACTTTTCTTTCTAAGCAGTATTGATAAAACAGGCAGTCTGTTCAAATATCCTTTAAATCTGTGATAACCTTGCAGAAAAGCTGAAACTGGGGGCTGACAATTCCCAGGCCCTCACTGGAATTGATTAGAGCTATTTTGAGAAGGAAAGTGCTGAGTTCCACCTCCCCCGCAGTTCTGGCGTGTAGCCTCCCTCTCCCAGCTGGGTGTCTTCCATGGAAAAGGCCCCCTGTGGGTCTTGTTGGAGGTGAAAGGTCACTGGTGCACACTCCCCTTCCCATGACCAGAGATCACGTGTGTGTTTTGAAAGAAGACAACATTCTGACTTACTGTCTGCTCACAACCACTAAAAAGTTTGACTGTACGTCTCCTTCTTTCCAAGGCCCGAGCCCTTCCCAAGTTTTGTTTCTAGCTCTAGAGCTAGGGAATTGGGTCTAGCTGCATCTTTAACCAGAGGGAGAAATCAACCTCTGTCTTCTTATTCTTGAAGTCTAGGGATTTCTTGGTGGACCTCCTACTATAAGGTTGCGGTTTGAAGTTATTTTGACTACAACCCACATTAAGAAATACATTTTCCGTCATTACTGATAGCTGAAGCAAGAGTTTCCTGAAACATTATTTACCCCTGCCAAATGCAATGTCCTTGACTTCTATTCTTTCATTTTTTTTGAAACAGGATGATCACCCATGGAATTAAATTCGTGGGATGATAATGGGTGGTAACTCCCAGTTTTGAAAAATAGTCTTCTACAGGCTGTGCTGTTGTAATTCAACTGCGCCTTTTGAGATTTGGTCTAGCACCCCCTTATGGATTATTGGACAACAGCAAATGCTCAGCTTTTTCACATCACCAGGAAGGTTTCTGAGCAGGGCGGAGACAGACTGCCATTCCTGAAAGCAGTGAAGGCATGGGCCTTTCCCAAAAGGAACATCTGCTGATGGACGCTGAAACAGAGCTCCTTCTCTCCTCTAGGAGAAAATGAAAGTCAAAGAACAAACGTTTACTGACAAGTGACAGAGCTTTTATCTGGCTGTTGATGACGAGCTTTGCTTATGTTTTTGCAGCTGTCAGCAGATCACGTAGATAGTAGGTGCATATCAAGCTAACATATGCAAAGTGCCCTCCCAGTCCTTGGAAAGAGTACCCAAGAAATGGTACCCACCCTCCCACCCCCTCCCCATTAGTGAGGATTCCTTCAGGCATTGATGAGACTCAAAGTTTTCTTGTATCTAAGAGGTAACTCAGACTGTCCTATTAAAAATGCCTCACAGAAGTTAAAAATATTTTTAAGGCCTTTCCCAATTTTTCTAGGTGTAAAAGATAGAAGAGGGCATGTGGTCTGGCCCTGCTGGGCTGTGGTGGTTGCCAAGAGAAGAGTAAGAGAGTAGAGTGAATCGGTGGATTGTAGAGCTGGGCCTTTCTTGCCCATTTCCCATCCTGCTCCCCACCCCACCCCCAGCTGGTTCATGCATGAGTGAGACTTGTGAACACCCCTTTGGTTCATGCAAGTTCAGTGATGCTCCTTAAAGCTGTTTGCTGGCATGGAGCTGGGTGGACTCCTGAGAGCTTTCTTAGTGGGGCAGCAGCTTTGGATCTGTCATTGAACTTGGGGGCAGTTCAATGCTGATAGTGAGTACCTCATTGCTTGGGGTGTGGGGTGTCTGCTCCCACATGGCCCCTGCTGTCCTTTCTTCATTTTCTAGGGGTGCCGCTCTCTGACAGGCTCTGGGTCCAGCCTGATGGCTGGAGACCCCGCTGCAGCCCTGAAGCTGAGGCTGAGCCCTTTGGCATGGCCGAGTCCTCAGGTCACACAAGCTTCATGTCTCTGAACAGACCAGAAAGGAAGACAGCATCCTAAAATCAGGGGGCCGGGAACTAAGGGCAGCTAATCTTCACTTTATACTCAAGGCAACAGAGGCATAATTGATTTTTTTTTAAGTATGAGGAAAATGTCCAGCAGCTGCAGATCAGGGTCTGAGGTTGGTTAACGGAAACCAGCTCCGGTCTCTTAGGTCTGAGTTCAGGCTTGCAGACTTGCTACCTCAAGGATGGTCAAAATGCAAAGATGCTTTAGATATATCTGTTAATATTAATCAAAGGTGATTGTACCTTGATATTCATGGAGGAAAGGCCAAATTTCACCCTCGAGCATATTTTGTCTCCCAGGAGGTTTCAGATTCTAGCTCTGGTTGCCCACTTTAGACCCAGCCCAGTAGGCCTGACTTGTTTCTCCCAAAGGAAACTGCTGATCCCGCAAACCCAGTCCTATGGCTCCAGCCCACACCTCTCAATTCAATGTGCAGACAATACACGTGCGGTGTGCGTGCCAGCCCAGCACTCCCGGGCCTGGTGGGTGTGGGGCTTGGAGGTGGGGACAGAAACAAACCTTTCTGGATCCCAGCAACACTCCTGAGACCTGGTGGGAACACGTTTCAGGATGAGCAGAAGAAATCGCACTTTGGAAGGTGGCTGTCTGGTTTATGAACTCCTTCCCCTCCCTTTATGTTGTTTAGCTCTGTAGCTTCTAGGTGAAAAAGCTAAGGCCAAGTTAAGGGAGCCACCCAAGTTCCCATAGCTGGGAGCAACTGGGAATCCCAGCCCAGCACCTTGCTCTTCAGACCTGGGCTCTTCTGGGCAAACCAGGCCCCCAACACTGGCACTCCCAAGGCACCCACCAGAGTGGAAGGCCATCTGCAGGGGGCTCGTGGCCCTCGGGTTTTAGTGCCCATGCCTAGGGCCTGCTACCCATCTGTGCCCCATCTACCTTAAGAAATCTTCTGTCTAAATGCAAATGTGTATCATTTACAGGCAGCCACTGCCCCCTTTCAAAGGTGAACACAGTAAAATTTATGACAGGTGCACTATCAGTGCACAGACGAGCATAAAAGCAGGAGGAAGAGGCAGCCCATCCATCCACCCACGCGGTTCATCCGGAGGCCAGAGACACCTGGTGGATCCAGGCATGGCGCTGCGGCCAAGCATTTCCCTCCTGGGGCTGCTGCTGCTGCTGCTGGGGCAAGGTAAGCATGCACCAGCCTGGCCGGTGTCCCACCTTGCTCAGGCGAGGGGTTGGGGCGTGGAATGAGTCCTTTGGATGAAGCACAAAAGGCTCAGCTGGAACACAAGAAGGCTGGTTTGCCTCTTGTGCAATGGAATGCCGGGAACACCTACAGAATGCCTGAGGTTTGATGCCCAAAGGCTGTGGGGTGAGAGGCAGGTGTCAGGACAGGAGAGACGTGCAGACAGCAGCTCCGCTGTAGTGAGAAAAAGCCCTGGGTGTGAGCTCCTAGAGACGCCAGCTTCTAGTTTGTGTCCTGCTAAGCGGTGTGGCCTCAGGCAAGTTCTTCTGCCCACCCCCCCACCTCGATTTTCTCATCCTTCAAATGGGAACACTACTACTACTACTAGCATATGTTGATTATTACTACTTGTGGACTTTGTTCTGTTTCATTTTTGCTAAACGGAGAGAGGAAGGCAGATTTCACAATGATAAATTCTAAAGCATTGCCCAGATTCCTTAATCGTATGAAATATTCTATTGGGTGCTGATTGAAATGAGTGGACGGCCAGCTAGGGCTTTGAATTTCTTCCGACACTAAGGATTATAGTAAGATTGTGCCTCTGCCACAGTTCCTCTCTTCCCTTTCTTCCCACCCCCGGTTCTTCCTTTCTCCCTTTGTTTAGAAAGGCAGAGATTTCTAAACTGCGAAGGGCCTTATAGATGCTCTAGGTCAACCCTTTGACCCTCTCCAGCTGAAGCCCCAGTGCTGGAGCAGGGGTGAGGGGCACTTGCCCTTGAACCCCCAAAGGGAAGGAAAGAGGCACAGGGTGGAGGTCTGTGCCTGAAATGGAATTCAAGCACCGGTCCTACTGCTGACCTTGAACGAAGCATTTGCCCACTCTAAGCCTCAGGACCTCGTCTGAAAACGGAAAAGGGAACTGAGAGCTCCGGGCAATTATGAGCAACAAATGGAACAGCGGGTGGGGACCCCCTGGGTAGACTCCGGTGGGCTGGGCACAAGCAGATGTTAAATCAGTGGTGGCTTTAGACAGTGATCTCAGCCCCTTCTACTTCGGCTAAGAGCTCTTTCCACTCTCCTGCTTTCTTTTCCCTTCCTCCCTCCAATTATTTTATTGGGAATTATGGAAAACATTCAGAAAACTACGTTAAGATTTAAATGCAGTTTAATGAAAAGCTGTAAACATGTGCAACCACCACCCGAATTAAGAAATCAAATGTTGCCAGTATCCTGAGAGTTCTTTCTAGTGTGGCCCTTTCCAATGCCAGCTCCCTTCTTCCCCAAAGTAATCACTATCCCGACATTGTAATAATGAGTTCTGGTTTTTCTTTATGGTTTTATTTCCTATCTATGCATCCCTAAACCAAGTCATTGTTTCGCCCATTTTTTTTTACTTTAAATAAGTGGTATTTTACAGCACTTTTTTCTTTCACTCAATATTATGCTTGTGAGATTTACCCATATTGAATTTTTTAGCTGTACTTATGTTCATTTTTAGTGCTCTACAACAAATGCCTATACTATTATAATTAATGACTAATCCTACTGTAATATATATATACTATATAAAGCATAGTGCTATACTTCTGCAATAAATTACTATACTACAATTTATTTTACCACCAACAGATGTCTGGGTGTCTTCCAGATTCTTGCTGTAAATCCAGGGTCGCTATGAACATTCATACACACGTATCCTGGTGCACGTGGGCATGAGTTTCTCTGGGGTGTATACCTAGGAGTGGAATTGCTGGCCCGTAGGGTATGCACACGCTCAACTTTATGGCATACAGGCAAGCCATTTGCCAACATGGTTCTACCAATGGATATTTCTGGTCGCCATGCATGAGAGTTTCTGTTGCTCCAAGATTCAACAATACTTGGTGCTGCCATTTAAAAATCTCATTATGAAAAAAAAACACATTATGGGTTTGATTTGTATTTTCCTGACTGCCTATGAGGCTGAGGACCTCCTCACGTGGTTATTGACCATTTGAGCTCCTCCTTGCGAAGTGCCCATGCAAAACTTCTTCTCATTTTTCTTCTCTGCGTTGGTATTTGGCCCAGTGATTTGCACAAGTTCTTCATGTATTCTGCACACAAGTTCTTTGTTAGTTACATGTAGGGCAAGTATCTTCTCTCACTCTGAGGTTTGTCCTTCCATTCTCTTTATGGAGACTTTTGATGGGCAAAGTTCTTAATTTTATGGAAATAAATATGGAGACCATCCAACTGAGAGCAAGCAGAGACGATTCAAAGTTCACTTCAGCAAAGCAGTCAGCCACCATCATTTGCATTTGGCAGAGACTCAAAAGCAAGTTGGGGAGCAGGAAAGCTTTGTAGTAAACATAAAATGGGGGAGGGGAAGGACTGCTTTAGATATGCTCTGATCAGGGGTTGTTGACCTGGGATGTTGGCTGCGGGCTAACTAGAAGTGAAGCATCTCGTGTGATTGGCTTGGGGAGATTATCTGGCTTTGGCTGCTCCTGGGGCCGATTGCTACAGAGGCTGTGATTTGACTCTCCGGTCTGGTTGCTACAGAAGTTGTGGGTTAGCGTGATCTGGCCATTGTCTGTCTGCTGTTCAGTCTCTCAACCCTGCCTTTTGGTTGTTCTCTTACTTGTGAGAGTTCGACTAATCCAGGTAGGGCTGGAAATCCAGATCTTCAGTGCCTGGAGGTTGGTCAATTCTCTCCAAAATCAGTGAGTTCCTCTCTCTCTCTCTCTTTTTTTTTTTTTTAATTTTGAAAGCATTTTATTTTGACAAGAAAAAAACAACATACTTATCATGGTAAATTTACAAACACATATAAAAGCAAATCAAAATCACCTGATTTTACTTCCCAGAAATTGCAACTGTGAAGTTTTGATATACTTCTTTCCTATAATTTACTAATTATAAAATAAATTTGAAAACAATTTCATGTCTTTTATATTTTGAAAAATGAACAATTAAATTTAGCATTATATTGTTAGCATTTTCTCAAGTTATAAAATATGTTTCAAAACATGATTTTTAATGACTGTGTTGTACTCTGAACACTGGATGTACAATAATTCACATAATCTCCAATTAGTCAACACTTGAATTGGTAGTATTTTGAGGCTAGCACCATTATTTTATGGCTTTCGTTAAATTAACAAATTTGTTTGTGATGACATGGCAAATTTACTAATTTACTCATCACATCCAGAAACATGGTATATGTTTTTATTTATTCATGTCATTTAAAAAATGTTTCAAAGTAAATATTTACATTTTTCTTCATCTGGACCTCACTTCTTTTGGGGGAATTTATTTCAAGATACATTACATTTTTGGTGCTATTATGAAAAGTAATTTCCTTCCATTATACTTTTCTTCCTTCTTATTACCTTTTCTTTTCTTAACATTTTTTTATTGTGAAATATAACATTTATACAAAAAAAGTAACATATTTCAAAGTACATTGTAATGAGTAATTATAGAACAGATTTCAGAGTTTGGTATGGGTTACTCATCCACAATTTTACATTTTACCTTCTAGCTGCTCCAAGACACTGGAGACTGAAAGAAATATCAATATAATGATTCAGCAGTCATACTCATTTGTTAAATCCTATCTTCTCTGTCGTCACTCCTGCTTCTCCTTTGATCTTTCTCCCAATCTTTAGGAGTATTTCTAACTTTTTCATATTGGAAAGAGGGAGATCTTTTTAACCTGTTTGTTGTTGCATCATCTTGGTGATCAACTAACAAGATTGTGGCTGCTCAGAAGTAATTAAGATTCTGGGTAGAATGCAATGGACCAATGCCATGCCCATTGGTGTTAAGACCAGAACAACTACTAGTCCCTGTAAAATGTTTCAGAGCCAGGGACCTCAATAGCTCAATTCAGGCCATGAAAACAGATCCCATAGTCCATGCAGATCAATCTTAGGGAGACAGAGAGCTTTTTTCCTTTGGGTGATATATAGCCTGTTCCACCATGACTGTTTCATGGATCCCGGTGCATCAAGAAGTATTAGAAATACCCCACCATGGATAGACAATAAGAAATCTAGAGCAATATGATTGTCCATCACTACTCATGCCAATGAGTTGAGACTGATTTGTGTTTCATCTAGGGCAGACGTGGATCATTAATACATTTCCAACAGTTAGTGATAAGTTGCTGAAGTCCTTGCTATTTGTATAATTCCCATGTTAGGAGCACTCCTCTGATGGCTCACGTAAACGATTAGTAATTAATTCCCCTCTGTTGAGTGTGTGGATAATCAAGGGTGGCCTTGCTTTGAAGCATGTGCTTAAGTCAGAATTTCCAGCCTGAGTGACTTACAGAATTAGAGTCTCTGTTTCGAGACAAGTTTTGGGACACTATGCCTAAAGTGCCCAAAGTGTTAGTCTGAGACAAACAGGACCAGGCATCCTGGCTGCAAGGGGGTTAGTATCCAGTGGGAGCACATGGGGATCCAAAATAAAAAGGAATTGTCACAAATGAGGTTGGCACCAAGGTCTTACTTTAGTTGGGTGACATAGATTTGAATCTCTGTTTGGTTTCTTCCAGGTGTCGAGTAATTGGCTCATTCCTCTTTAAAAGCTGATGAATTCAAATTTGGAATTACCTAATATCTAAATAGTAGATTGTAATAATTGGCTCTATTTTTGGGAGAGAATACTAGCAAAGTCACAGGTTGATTATTTTTAAGGTAATTTGTCCATGGAGGTAAAATTGGAAGTTGCCATCAGCTGTAATTTTCTATGGTCTTGTTTGATGAGACTGGAATTGCTCCAAGGCTTCTATCGTGGGGGTCTGGAGATACACAACAATCCAGATCTAGGGCAGAGGCTACTGTGTGGGGTTATCAAGAAAAGAGTTAGAATTAGTATGTATTGACCTTACAATTAGAATAGAAGAGAAAAAGAAATGTCTACAAGAAACAAAAAGAATAATTAATAAAACAAGCTAGGAACTAAACAGGAGTCTTGGTTCAATGACTTGGACAGAAGCTGCCCACTAGCCAAGGTCATCAGAGCCTGCTCTGAAGATCTCAGGTCAGCATCTACTTTCAAAGATTGGCTATTTCTTGCGTTATCTATGAAAATCCTCAGTTTTTAGGTCCTCTATTAGAATAGCCTTTCAATTGTGTGAAATATCTGAAATCCTGCTTTATTGGTAACATATGAACCCAAGGATTGATTCCCTGGAGTGACCTGCTGGGTTTTTTTGTTAACAGTGTCTGATAGGGTCTCTTCTGATGAGGTTCAAGATTAGTTTTTCTCTAATTTATCTTCTAATAGATGAAATCGCTTGCTTGGAGTTCATGAAGAGACTGTCAATAACATATTGAGGGAAGGCAGCTTTAACCTGTTTGTAATAGGGCTGGATATAGTCAATGAGTCCCTTGCGATATTTTGCCATGTCTGCATGCAGAAGGGTAGAATCTAATATTAGAAGTGAAATTCCTAAATGCATGGGCCTTCCAGTTTCCAATTCATAGAGGATAGCCAATGTGTCCCTAAGGGACTTCACTGGACACATGACCTGTAAATAACCTCAGCTGTCTTTTTCAAGTTTCCCCACAAATGTTAATTTAAGATGGTAACTAATTTGTGTGTACTAAGCTGAGTATTTTAATGGAGAAATTTGCCTAATGTTCATTTGAAATCTTCTGGTAACACTATGCAGTTCTCTTAGGAGTGCCAGAGAGTATCTGAGTGAAAGGGCTAAATGCTGATATTTCATAATGGCCCCTTTGAATCCCTCTGGATATTTATCTTTTGAGGGTTTAGTTAGAATCATAAACGTGATTAAGGCTGCTTGATTGGCATAATGATTTACTAGAGCATTTCCTCTAGTTTCCATATTATCTGTTTTTTGTGTATGCCTCAATCTTTATCAGCCTGCCCAGGTGTTACTGTACAAAGGCAGTGGATTCTTTTGCCTGATGTGCTCAAATGACCAATTCTTGAGACACCAGGGTTTCAAAGAGAGAAGAAGTTTATTACTAGGTATAATAGGACAGCAGATGGCCTAATGGCCCAAAATCTGTCTCCCCCAACTGCAATAATTCGGATAGTTTTATAGCATTAAAAGATGGGAAGGTTTAGGATAATGAGCACAATGCCTCCAGATGATGCAATTAGAGGTGATTTAATTATCGATCATGTGCAGATTGATTACATGCTTAGTCACAGGCCATATGTAAAAAAAATGGCGGCCTTAATATGATGATGGGTGTGTTTTTTAGTATTATAAGATAACTTTGGACTTGGGGTGAGTTAGTTCTGGACCTACCCAGGACCCTTCATTAATGAACATCAGGGGCTGTCTTTAGTGGTCACAAGCTTCTAAAGTTGAAAAACTGGATAAATGGGTAAAAGTGAAAGCTAGTCACAAGGGTTTTACAATCACAAGGGCACAAGATAAAGGCTATACAATCATTAGTAGAGATCAAGGCAGCTGGATTATAATTCAGAGATTTCAGATATTTCCCTCTCTCTATTCTAATACATCAGAAGGCAAGAAGGAACATCTATACAATAATTCAGTAATCAAAATCAGCCCTTTAAATCCCAATTTCTCGGTCACAACTCCTCTCTCTTATTTGATAATTATTGCTCAATCTTGAGGGATATCTGAGCGATGACTCTTCCAACTTCTTCAAAGCTGAAATGACATTGTCATTAAAGGGCAATTGGATGAAACTGATTGCCATCCTCTGGGAGACTGGTATTTCTGGGTTTCAGAACTTATCTGGTATTGGAACAATTTCAAGGTTTTAAGTATCTGAAAAAAAATCTTAATAAAATTTTCTGGAGCCTTAGGATATCTTTTAGGGTTTCCAGGAGTACTGCTGGTTGAGATTTGCTATACTGTGGCAGTTTGCAATTTCTAGCTGAAATTTAAGAGTAACTTCCAAAATTGAGTTCGATACCTCTCAACTTGATTTGAAATCTCATAGCCATTAAAACTCTATTTCTTTCCCCTCTTTTGGTCAACTAATCCCACAATGCCAGGGCCAGGTTCATTCTCAGGAGTCATACCTAATGATGCCAGGGTCAGGCTCACACCCCTGGAAATCATGTCCCGTGTAGGAGGAAAGGTCAAAGTTTGGCTTAGAGAGAGACCATGTTTGAGTAACAATGGAGGTTCTCTGGAAATGACTCTTAGGCACTAATCCTAAACCGCCTCAGTTTGCTAATATAGAAGTAAGTCTCATAAAGGCAAACCTCAAGATTGAGGCCTTGGCTTATGAAATTGGGAGACCCTCTTGCTTGAGAAAATGTCAGAAATTCCCCAGGTGGGGAAGTTTAATAGTTTCATTTTTTCCAGTCCCTCAAGGGAATTTGCAAATACTTTCTTATTTTCTACCCCCAACACTCTGAAATGCATCAGGGTATATCATTGACTTGTATAGAATATTAAAATTTTATTCCTTATCCTAGGTTTCATAGCAAATAAAGCTGCATTAGGTTGTTTAAATAAACTGAGCAGACATGTTAAATTAGATAGTGTGCTACAGAAAATTTAAATTTTAGACAAAATAAACATTTTTTTGTTTGGTCTCACACAAAAGTTAAAGTTTCAAAATATAGACAATATTATTTTTGACTTCGTATATTAATTTATCTTAGTTTTAACCAGATAAGAGTTAGTCACATCTTTAATTGGAGTTTATATTTTTTCAGTTTTGTTTTTTTTTCTAACCAGTTGCTATATGGAGTAAATGCTGACTTTCAGAGCTGGAGAACTAAATCTGAGTCTTAGGTGTTACACAGATATTTAGTGCCAAGGAAGTACTAGGTTATACTAAGGGCAAAGCATTAGAATTTAAAAGTAACAGTCAAAGCTTACAACCTGAGCTTTAATTTTTATAAGCATTTTTAAATGAAGCTACTTTCAGAAATAAAAACATTAGACAGTTGTTTGATATTAACAAACCATAGCAGAGGTTTTGTTCTGTTTCACTTTTACACATTTACCAGAGGTATATTAACAGATAAAGTAAAATTTATATATTTGTCCTGCCTCTTTTTATTCCTTCTTTTCTTCTATTTAAAAGAATATGGAATGCTTCACAAATTTGCATGTCATCCTTGTGCAGGGGTCATGCTAATCTTCTCTGTATTGTTCCAATTTTAGTATACGTGCTGCCAAAGTGAGCACCTGCCTCTTTTTTAAAAGTCTTTCCTTGTTGCTGATGAAGCTCTGACCTATAGCTGACCACATATACTTTTAGAGACATATCAGAGCAAAGCAGTGCAACTGACAAGTAAATTTGGCTGTTTCTATGATCTCTAGCTTTTTTAAGAATAGCTAAAACCATCACTAACGATGCCATACCATTGTTTAACCTCATACAGATTACTACCAAGGTATGACATGGACAGTGTACAATATTCATACATTGTACAATCTATAAATATATGAATAATGTTTTACCTATACAAATTTAACTAGCAGCAGCATAGAAACCCCTTTAAACACTGTAATACTTCCCAAAACCTTCCATGCATATATTAAACTATTTTAGCACCTCACTTTTACAAGGTGAATAAACAAATTTTTTTGTAACAGTTTTTCTTTAAAAGTGAGAAGACTTGTTTCCTGAAATAAAGGATGATAAGGCCAACAAAAACATTAACAAGGATATTATTCTGATGTAAAATCTTTGTTTTCTAGACAGAGTGCTCAGATGATTTTAAAAACTTTTTTAAACTTTAAAAGCAGGCTAAAAATTCACATCATTTTAACAGGGAGAAAACTAAACTTTAGTTTTGTATGAATACCTGGTTTGACACAAAAGCTTTCTTTTTTGAAATATATGATAAATCAGCATATTAAATTTTGGTCAGCATTGACTATGACAGACAGAATTCACTTTTACAAACCTATAACTTTCTATATGTATTCAGGGCTTGTAGTCAGCATATGAACAAAATTCACTTTTAATCAGACAATATGATCATTTTAGTATGGGAAATAATAAAGATACTATTTATCTCACCTGTAGTTTTTATTTAGTCAGGCTGCACATAATCAGAAATAATAATTTGATAACAAATTCACAAAACTTTTTGAACATGCATACTTTTTTCTAATAACACTATTCATGGAGGGGAGAAGAGACAGAGATACTACAAAATAATGGAAGAAAAAAGAAATTTATACTTGGGTTTGGAACACAGCCATGCATTTATATATTTTATACTTACAACACACAAATGATTACTTTACAATATGCTTAAAATTTCTCAGTTCAATTCAGCACTACCTTCAAAAGTCAGAACTCCAAGTTTGAAATATAAACAGCTTTTCAATATTTAAGGGATTTACTTCTAGAAAAAACCTCAAATTTTTCTCAACATTATTCCCAAGTGCTAAATAATACCAAGAATATGTTAGTTTACAAAATTAAATTGTGGTTTTAAAAAATATTTGCAGCCCTATTTATTCAATGCTACTTTTTTTTTCTTTATTTACTTACCTGCTTTTTAAATTCTTCCAGCATTTTTATTCCTTTATAATTATTGTTTTAGGGCACTGCAGGGGTGGCTCAGTGGCAGAATTCTCCCCTGCCATGCTGGAGACCTGGGTTCAATTCTTGGAACCTGCCCATGACAAAAAAAATAAATAAAAAATAATTACTATTTTATTATGTATGCCCTTGTACACGCATATTTTAACTAGAATATAAACTTTTTGAAGCTAAGAATTGGGTCTTCTCTATTCCCTATTCATAACAAAAAATACTGATTGACATTAACAAAGCCACTACAAATGACAGCATTTACTAACAAAAATACTGAATGACATTAGCAAAGCCACTACAAATTTAAATTCTTCCACATATTCAGGTAACAAATGGTAAGTAACTAAAAAACCAGGTTCTTTGAAATTCAGGCAATCAAGGTTATAAAAATCTCATTTATATTTCCTACTAGACTTAACTGATCTCTTAAATAGGATATGTTTGAAGCATTAGCATATTTTAAATTTCATTATACTGTTATTATTACCAGGTATGTTGCTCAGTTTATGTGACCTAACCTGTCTAGTTAGGCTATTTTTAGAGGAATTTTGAGAATATACTTATAATACTAGCTTATTTTATCAGTAAGCTTGTATAAATTTAGGGAGAACATACCCAAGCAGAATAAAATCACATTTGTTCAATTCAAAATTTGTCATAAAATTCCTTTTATCAGAGGTTGAAAAAAACTCTTTGTTTTCATAATATCTTAAAATTACAAACAATTTTAAAAGTATATTGATCATCATGTTCTGAAAAGTATTTTTTTATCTGTGCCAAGTCTAAATCCAGGAAAACTTTTCCATAGTTTCAAAGACTTTTCATTTTACTTACTGAAATCCAGTAATTTGATTTTTTTCAGTTACTCCTATCCCAAGAATATTCACATTTTAATAATGGTCTAATTTCTATAGTTACCATTGCAGAAGTAATATTGGAAAAAACAATATTAACCAACATGGTTTATTCTGTAGCATTTTCTATGATTGTGGTTTCTAATCTCCAGGCCAAGTAAACAGAATCTAAACCCCACCCCCACCCCCACCTCGTTCATCACTACCTTAGGTGTTTAAGCCCTGGGGGCAGAGATAGGTTGGACAAAAAGAATGAAGCCTGGCTAGTTAAAAGTTTTAGGTGAGGGCCATGGATTTCCAGAACTCCTACGCCCTTCTTTAATCCACTTCCAGTTATTAGGTCTATCTCACTAAAAATTGCGACAGAGACAATTGGAAAAGGTCTTCACTTTTCCCAGAGGCAACTCTCTGGCAAATTGTTATGTCTTTAGGGAAATTCAGGGTAGTTTCTTACTACTGTCTGGGTTTGTTTAGAGTAATTACAAAACTAATGTTTTTGAATCTTGCTGCTCAGAGAGTGTTTTTTCTTTTCTCTTACTTCGGAAGTACTAATTTATGTATTTATGTAAATCCACCTATTTATTTCTTAAGCAATTCCAATAGAGTTTTTTTTAAAGAATTTTTGTTGCTTTGTTATTCTCATCTGGAAGTATGAGAATATACATTGAACAGGCAGACCTGAATAAGAAGTTAGTTACACAACAAATAGAAACAGAAATATTTTTGAAAGGGACAAATAAAGGATTGAATATACATTATCTTATTCCATTTATGCCTTTTTGCAGAACAATTTTAATGGTAATATTTTTAACTTTAACTGTAATGGTTGTATTTTTCATTACAAATCATATTGATGCCAGATTATGTTATAGAAATAAATCTTTTTTCATAGACTCATAACTAAAATATTTCCAATTTTAATTCAGCCCCAAAGTTCCCTTTTTAAAGAATTTCCATAGTTAGTAACCAATTAGGAACACTTGACCAAGACAAATGCAGTAAGACATTAATTAATAAATTTAACAGACACTTGACGTATTATATTTAAATAACATACCAATTAATAACTAGACCAAACACACCAGCTACCAATTAAACAGGAATTAAATGCTTAACACACCAATTAACAATTAAGAATTAAACACTTACTATTCCTAGGTAACACACTGGCCAGCAGTTAAATTGGCCTACTTAATTTCATTCAACACCATCATTTATCTTCCAGGAGCATGCTCAAGAATGAAACTCAGGTTAGGGCCTCAAACCCCACACAGAAGTTATAGAGGTCAGAGCAAGGAGGATCTTTCTGGAAGCATGGCCCAGGCCTAGATCTAGGGGACTCAACCAAATTTAAGTCCCTTATCCACTTTTACTCCTAGTTGACTCACTCATCCAGTCAGATGTCCAGACTGGAAACATTTTTTCTCTTTGAATCTTTTTAAAGTGCTGAAAGTTTCTGGAGTGCCAGCAGAATGGAGAAGCCCGGGTGCCCAGCCTCTCGACTAAATACAGTGCAACTGCCACTAAAGGCTCAGCTACCAGGCTTACCTGCTCTGCAGGGGCTCCAGAGCCCTAGGCATCGTCCCTTTGTGGTCACCAAATTATTTCTGGACAAAGGCAGTAGATTCTTTTGCCCAATGTGCTCAAATGACCAATTCCTGAGACACTGGAGTTTCAGAGAGAGAAAAACTTTATTACTAGATGCGTACAAGCAGGGGATCAGATGACCTATAGGCTCCACATCTGTCTCCTTGGACTGAAGGAATTCTGATAGTTTTATAACATTGAAAGATGGGCAGGCCGATGAATCCCAGAATGATTTGATCAGTGACTGGAAAAATATTTGCAAGCCCCCTTCAGGGAATGGTGAGAACGGGGAGAAATTCAACTTCCCCAAGTGGAATTCTTGATATTCTCACAAGCAGTGTGGACAACCAAAGCTATAGGCTGAGCCCCCAGTCTTGAGGTTGGTTCATATGAAACTTAACCCCACAAAGGATAGGTCAAGTCTACTTAAAATTTAGGCCTAAGAGTCACCCCCAAGAGGGCCTCTTTTGTTCCTCAGATGTGGCTTCTCTCTCCAGCCAACATGATGAGCAGTCTCACCACCCTCCCCCTCTCTGTGTGGGACATGACTCCCAGGGATGTGTACCTTCCTGACAACGTGGGACAGAGATCCTGGAATGAGCTGAGACACAGCATCAAAGGACTGAAAAAAACCCTAGAATGAGCTGAGAATTAACATCAAGGGATTGAGAGAACCTTCTCAACCAAAGGGGGAAGAGTGAAATGAGACTAAGTGTCAATGGCTGAGAGATTCCAAACAGAGTCGAGAGGTTATCCTTATGCATTAAGTAGATATCACCTTGTTGTTCAAGATGTAGCAGAGAGGCTGGAGGGAACTGCCTGAAAATGTAGAGCTGTGTTCCAGTAGCCATGTTTCTTGATGATGATTGAACAATGATATAGCTTTCACAATGAGACTCTGTGAATGTGAAAACCTTGTGTCTGATGCTCCTTTCAGCTACTATATCAACAGAA
>PVIY010040258.1:0-22518 GCA_004026745.1 Myrmecophaga tridactyla
CTCCCCTATAGATAGACCTGTGAAAAATAGAGGACAAGTTATTGCTTCCCAAGCACAGAGGAGGGACATGCAAAGGATCAACATTTCCCTTCCTATAGAGATAAATTGGAAGGGCAACAGGAATCACAGGACACAAACATTCTGAAACCATGAAGGGCATACTCCATTGATTTCGAGGTTTGAGAATTATGTACAGAATGATGTTTCACCTCCAGATGGACATTCCACCTCCTAAGACGTTGGAGTGGGGATCAGACTCTCCACAATCCAGAGGCACAGGTTCACCCTCTTCAGAACACTGGGGTGATCCCCAGAGTCTCTTCAATCTCGGTATATGGGCTCAGTTATCTCAGGAAGGGAGGGCAGTGGCCAGACTCTCCACAATTCCTGGAGAATATTCTCCAACCTCTCTGAAAACTGGGCTGGAAGAATTCTTCCTGAACAGTGAGACAGAAAACCCACCCTCTGCAAGTGCTGGGGCATACTCTCCTTTCCTACACATGAGCAGGTCCACTTTCTTGTCCTGAGAAAAGGTCTTCAGACATATCTCAGCTTTCATGGTTCTGCCCATGAAGTGATATTTCTTTCAATTTCTCTCTCCTCTGTCCCTTTTAGTCCAGGCTAGCAGTGGTTCCATCTGTACAAGTCATTCACAGATATGTGTTAGTTTTGCAGGTATCTCACAGGAGTTCAAACATTTAGTCAAAGTAATGTTTCACAGCTCCTTTCTGGACAACTGTATCTCCAATCCTAAACTGCACTGAAGTGGCTGACTGGATACAGGTTTAGTTAAACCCTCACATGGATTGCTATTCCAAGGGGACTTACTTTCTAGAAGATCAAAATTTTCAACCCATCCATTTCTGGTATCTTCACAACTAGGTGTTCAATTCTCACCTTATACCTTTCCTCTTGCATTTTACTATATCTACTGTAGTCTATGAGGATAAACCAGGCTGAACTCTCCAGACATAGCTTGGAAATATCCTTAGTTAAATATCCAAACCCACCACTTTCAAGTTCTGCCTTCCATCAACATCAGAACTCAATTTTTGCAAGTTCTCTATAACTGTAAAACAAAGATCACATTTCCCCCAGTTTACAATAACATGTTCATCACTTCTGTGTAAGGCCTTGTATTAGTCATGGCTCTCTAGAGAAACAGAATCAACAGGAGAGGTCTGTAAATATGAGATTTAGTAAGATATCTCATGCAACAATAGGAATGGAAGAGTCCAAAATTCATAGGCCTGGCTGTGAATCTGATAACTCTAATGAAGGGTCTGGAAGAAATTCACAGAAGAGGTTTGCTGGCTGAAGAAGCAGTGAAAGAGTCTCTTTTCTTCCTAAAAAGCCCTCAACTGATTCAATTTTCTCACGTGGGAGCTATGCTTTAGTTGATCACAGATGTAATCACCCACAGATACAGTCAACTGATGGGTGATTTAATACACTAGCCTTCTGGTTTATCAACGAGCCATGAAACATCCTTGCAGCAATGGCCAGGCCAGTGCTAGCCTGACCAGACAACTGGGCATAATCATTTGGCCAAATTGACATCAGAATCTAACCATCACAATCCACCCCTTGTCAACTTGGCAGCCATACACATCACCTTGAAACATGCTTAATTTCCAAATAGTACACAATAACAGACATATGTTTCATCTAACAAAAATCAACTGTCCTGCATACAATTGGAAATTCACTACATCTTTCCAGACTAGGGTGCAAGTCCTTACATCATATTCACTTTTAAACTTTATAGCCTATGACTAAAACTATACAACTTACATCATATAATAAAAGAAAAACAAGATATTTGTTTATGTACAAATACGAACATACTTATAACAAAACAGGGAGCAAATATTCATGCAATCACTGTCCTTGTTTCTGTAACTGGTCACATGGTCATAGTTCATATCACTATATTCTTCTACTACCCATTCCATGTTCCATTTACCCTCAGCAAGCACTTCAGCTGGTCATGGTTTTTTTGCCAGGTGGGGTGATATGGACCTTCATTCCTGAAGTTTCTGAGCCATTAGTAGTCCTGCCTGGATTGAGTTGTTGAAGTTTTCCATTGAATTTAGTCACAGGGCATGGTAGTACTGAGAGACACCATAGAGGATCTTTTGTATTCCAGGAAAACTTCTTTACCTCCATTGTGTAGTTGCAGTCCTAGTTTCCTTCAGAGTCAGGATCAGTCACTCCAGGCAGAATAGCAATCCCCTTTCATGCCTGTTGGTTCAGTGGCATGAGACACCCAAAGTGGTCAGGTGGCACTTTTAACTTCCAGTTCAATGGAATCACTGTTGTATCACCTGGTAGAAACACTCCCTCTTTTGGAACTAAGACCTGTAGACCAACAGACTTTAAAGTTTCAGGACAGAAAGTGAAAAAAAAATTCCTAGTGGATCACTAGTGATGATAGTGAGTGGTGTCACTCCCATTTCCACCCCTTGATTCCTGGACCTGTAAATCTTGGCTACGGGAGAAACAGCACCATAGAGTGGATGCTGATACAGAGCATAAACAACCTCCTGGAGAACATTGTACCGACCCTGCAAAGTATTGAGACCTACATGGCACTGTAATTGGGTTTTCAAAAGGCCATTCTACTGTTCTACCAACCAAGATGCCTCTGGATCATGGGGAACATGGTAAGACCAGAGAATTCCATGAGCATTTGCCCATTCCAGCACTTCATTTGCTGTGGAATTGGTTCCTTGATCAGAAGCAATGCTGTGTGGCCTACCATAAGGGTGGAGAAAGGATTATGTAAATCTATGTATGGTACTTTTTGCAGAACCCATATCTGGAGTCTGTATCTATCTATTTCAGGTAGAATAAGTCACTGCCCCTTTCATGTTGGAAGTGTTCTAATGTAATCAATCTGCCACAAGGTGTCAGGGTGATCATCTCAGGGAATGGTGTCATATTGGAAACTGAGTGTGGGTCTCTGCTGCTGACTGAGTGGCCCCTGAGGAATGGCTGTAGCCAGTTTAGCCCTGGTGAGTGGAAATCCATGTTGCTGAGCCCATGCATAACCTCTATCCCTACCACCATGCCCACTTTGTTCATGAGTCTGTTAGGTAATGGCAAGAGTAGCTGAAGAGAGAGAATGACTTTTATCCAGAAGGGTCATCTTATCCACTTGACTATTAAAACATTCCTCTGCTGGACTCACCCTCTGGTGAGCATTCACATGGGACACAAATATAGTCATGTTCTTTGCCCACTCAAAAAGCTCTATCCACATAACTCTTCCCATACCTCTTTGCCACCAATTTTCCAATCATGCACCTTCCAAGTCCCTTCCTAATGTAACTTACTTGTGCCTTTAGGACATGCTCAAGCCTGATCTCTTCCACACAATTTCCATTTTATGATAGAGTACTGCTGTGCATGCCCAACTTTATGGGCAACACCCAGCTCATGATAGGCAAGTCAGGTTTCATGGTAACTTGGTGGCCCATGGTTAAGCGTACAATCTCTAATAAGTCCCAATAGTAGGCTAAAAGCTGTTTCTCAAAAGGAGGGTAGTTACTTGCAGCAGATGGCAAAGCTTTACTCTAAAATCCTTTTGTTCTGCATTGTGAGTCTCCTATGAAGGCCTGCCAAAGGCTCTAGACAGCATCCTTATTTGCCACTGACACTTCCAGTACCATTGGATCTGCTGAATCATATGGTCCAAGTGGCAGAGCAGCTTGCACAACTGGCAGAACTTGTCACAGAGCCTCCTCTTGTTCTCGTCTCCACTCAATACTAGTAACTTTTCTTGTCACTTGGTGAATGGGCCAGAGTAGCACACCTGAATGAGGAATGTTTCTTCAAAATCCAAAGAGGCCAACTAGATATTTTGCCTCTATTTTTTTTTTATTTTGTTATAGGAAGGCCTAGATGAAACAGCTTATCCTTTGCCTTAGAAGGGATATCTTGACATGCCCCAAACCACTGGACACCTAGAAATTTCACTGAGGTGGAACTATCCTGTATTTTTATTGGATTTATCTCCTACTCACTGACATGCAATTATCTTACCAGTAAGTCTATAGTAGTTTCTACTTCTTGCTCACTAGGTCCAATCAACATGATATCATCACTGTAATGGACCAGTGTGACGTATTGTGGGAGGGAGAAATGATCAAGGTCCCGGCATACAAAATTGTGACATACGGCTGGAGAATTGATATACCCCTGAGGCAGGATAGTGAAGATATAGTGCTGGCTTGTTGGCTGAATGCAAACTATTTCTCGTGGTTCTTGCATACATGTATTGAGAAAAAAGCATTTGCCAGATCAATAGCTGCATATAAGGTATCAGGCAATGTGTTGGTTTCTCAAACAATGATACCACACCTGGATCAGCAGCTGCAATTGGAGTTAACACCTGGTTAAGTTTACAATAATCCACTGTCATCCTCCAAGACCCATCTGTTTTCTGCACAGGTCAAATAGGACAACTGAATGGGTATGTGGTGGGAATAACCACCTCTGCATCCTTCAAGTCCTTAAGAGTGACATTAATCTCTACAATCTTTCCAAGAATCCAGTATTGCTTCTGATTCACATTTTGCTAGAGAGTAGCAGTTCTGTTGGATTCTACTTGTCCTTTCCTACCATAATAACCCTTACTCCACAAGTCAGAGAATGAATGTGCAGATCCTGCCAGTTGCTGAGTACATTAATTCCAATTATGCATTCTGGAACTGAGGAAATGACTGCACTAAGGGTCTGGGGACACACTGTAGCCACAGTGAGATGGACTTGAGTTAAAACTCCATCAATCACCTGACCTCCATAAGTCCCTACTCTGACTGGTAGACCACAGTGATGTTTTGGGTCTCATGGAATTACTGTCATTTCTGAGCCTGGGTCTAATAACCCCTGAAATAACTGATCATGTCCTTCCCACAATGCATAGCCACTATGGTAAAAGGCTGTAGGACTTCTTAGGGAAGGAAGGAAGGAAGGTTAAAAGGGTGTAAAAGGGTGTAAAAGGGTCCTTCCCAAAGGGAAACTGGCCCTTCCTTCATTCAAGGGTCTCTGGGTCTATAAACTCTCTTTTGTCTGTGTTCTAGTTTGCTAGCTGCTGGAATGCAATATACCAGAAATGGAATGACTTTTTAAAAGAGGAATTTAATAAGTTGCTAATTTACAATTCTAAGGCTGAGAACATGTCTCAATTAAAGCAAGTTTGTAGAAATGTCTAATCTAAGGCATCCAGGAAAAGATACCTTGATTCACGAAGGCCAAAGAAGTTCAGGGTTTCTCTCTCAAGTGAGAAGGCACATGGCAAACACAGTCAGGGTTCCTCTCTCATCTGGAAGGGCACATGGTGAACACGGCATCATCTTCTAGCTTTCTCTCCTGGCTTCCTGTTTCATGAAGCTCCCCAGGAGGCATTTTCCTTCTTCATCTCCAAAGGTCACTCTCTGGTGAATTTCTGCTTCTTGTGGCTATGTAGTTCTTCTCTGCTCTCTCTCTGAATCTCTCTCTTTCTCCAAAAGGTCTACTTTTGTATAGGATTCCAATAAACTAATCAATACCCACCTGAATGGGTAGACGCAGGTTTCCACCTAATCCAGTTTAACAACCACTCTTGATTGAGTCATATCTCCAGGGAGATGATCTAATCACAGTTTCAAACATACAGTACTGAATAGGGATTATAAGAAATGGCTGCCTTTACAAAATGGGATTAGGATTAAAACATGGCTTTTCTAGGGTACATACATCCTTTCAAACCAGCACAGTCTGGGAATTAATTAAGGGGTTGTGACTGTCTGTTTTTGTAACTCAAGTTAGACTTCTGTTCATTTGACCTAGAATTCTTCTGCTTTACAGTTCAGCCAAGAATTTAGTAGACTGCCCAACTATTTTACTTTATGGTACCCCGTGATGTTCTAGCCAATGCCACAAATCTCTGTAAATCAAATTATTTTGACTGCTGCTTTGAGTGTGCTTTCCATTATGGTGGCTATGCCTACCTTGTCTATGGAGATTAACTGTTGCCACATGGCTTCTGCCAACTCAGATATGATCATCTCCATTCTGTTTAAGGATATCTGCTCGGTGATAACAGTTCCTAAAGTAATATCTGACCTACAGGGAAGGTTGACTACAGACCTCTCCAGGGATGATTGAGCTAGTCTCATAAATTTATTTCTCAACGTTCTGGTGAAAAATGTGTCCTGTGAGCATTCCTGGAGTGTGTGAGCAGGTCTTCTATTATAAATCCACTCTAAAATTCCAATTTCTCAAAGCATCTGGATCCCCTCATCTACATTATGCTAGAGCAGTTCTGGCATTTTGAACTCAAGTAATGCCGGCAACCTTTTAATCCATGTTTAAGCCAATGATCCAAACAAACTGTTAATTCCCTTTCTCACCCCTCAAGCTACAACACTGAAAGCAGAATCTCTGTTTAGTATGCCAATACCAATAAATTCACCTTGATTCAACTTTATATTCCTTCCACCATTATCCCACACCCTTAGTATCCATTCCCATGCATATTCCGCTGATTTCTGTCTCTATAAATTGGAAAACTTGTGCAGTTCTTTAGGAGTATAGCATACCGCCTCATGAGTCACATTTTGTACCTCACCTTTCAGGGCCTTTTGAAATTTTAGTTATAGGTTTTGAAGAAAAGAAGGATGATGGGGGCTGGTCATGAAAAGAAAGAAGAGTCTTTCAAGCTGATTACCTCAGGACAGTCTGTTGCAGTTTCATCTGGTGAAACAGGTTTAGTTGCTCCAGACAGAAGAGTGAGTGCTATTTCTCTAGGGGAGGTGGTTACACGGTTAGGAGGCACTGAAGTGTTAATTTCGTTGAGTGGAGGTTGCATGGCAGACTTCTCTGTACAGGCTGGAACCCAGGATGCTATTTCTGCAATGCAGACTGGAGGCCGGGAAGCTCATTCTCCAGGACATTCCATTACAGGTTTATCTAACAAAGGCTCAACAGATTCCAGTTATTCCTTCTCCCTGTCACCACCATTATCAAGCCATATATCCCCCTCCCATGTTTTGGAATCCCATTCTCTTTCAATCAAATATCTTACTTTAAAGCAGAAACCCTGCAAGATTTTTGTTTGTGATGTAAATCTGGTACTCACACAATGAGTCTCTGTGTCTGAGTTTCAGAAATCCCAAGTCTGCAGCTATAGAAATAAGAAAATTTCTTTCAGGAAAAACATGGAAACTTTCATATCATTTTTATGGTGCTTAAGCTGCAAATTTGAAGCCTTCATTGCATCTCTTTCCCTCATCACCGTATCCAGTGTATCTAACAACAACCAGCCAACATCATTATACCTATTAATTCCATAAAATTACATAAAGGTGTCAAAAACATTCTCATCCAGAGCCTTGACTCATATAAGTGTACAACTAGCAGAATCTAGGGTGATATTTTGCATCTCACTCTTGCCAATTCACCTCATGGACTATCAGTGCCAGCTTGATTATTGGAAACTGAGTTCTTAGTTCTTTGTGTCTAATCAGAGTAGAAAAACAGTTGTATAAACCTATTTTTAAGATTCTCTTTTTCAAGAACCACTCCTGGTACCAAGCTGTATTAGTCAGGGTTCTCTAGAGAAACAGAATGAACTGGTGGTGTCTGTAAGTATGAGATTTATAAAGGCATCTCACACAACCATGGGAATGAAAGAATCCAAAATCCATAAGACAATCTGTGGAGTTGGTTGCTCTGATGAAGAGTCTGGATGATGTCCACAGGAGAGGTTCACTGGCTGAAGAAGTAGTGAGAAAATAATCTTTCTTTCCTTAAAAGTTTCTAACTGATTGGATTATCTTATTTGTGGTTGGCAGGCCTTAGTTTATTGCAGATGCAATCAGCCACAGATGCAATCAACTGACTGATGATTTAATACACCAGCCCTCCAGTTTATCAACTAGCCATGAAATGCCCTTGCAGCAATGATCAGGCCTGTGCTTGTCTGACCAGACAACTGGGCATTATCACTCAGCCAAGTTGACACCAGAATCTAACTAGTGTTAGATTCTGTGGAGTGGTTATAAACGTACATGAGGGAGCCTTGTGGTGATAGAAATGTTCAGTATCTTCATTGCATATTTATATCAGTATCTTGATCGTGATATTATACTATATTTAATAAGATATTGCTATTGTACTATATTTTAGTAAGATTTTGCTATTGGGGCGAACTGCATAAAGGGACATAGAATCCTTCTCTATTACTCTTACTACTGCATGGGAATCTGACATTATCTCAAAGTCAAAAGTTTAATTACTAAAAGAAGGACTTTGGAATGAAACTTGGAATTTAGAAATGGGCTGAGCTGAGCAAAAACAGGTGGAGTCAGCGAAAGTGATGAAAGTAGCAACATCAGTGAACCAATACAAGAAATAAAAAATAGAAGGGGAAAACTTGCCAAATGCTATGCATGCTCACTTTAGAGTTGTAGTCATCATTCAATTTAGTAACATGGAAATTATTTGTTACATTGGCAAAAATAAGTCTTATGTTACTCTCAAGTGAATGAAAGGCATGAAATAAATGCAAAGATCCATGTGGTCTTGAGAATATTTGTTGTGAAAAAGGTCAAAAGAAATAAGAACATAACTGAGGGAAGCATAAAGGTCAAGAAATAACAGATATGTAGATGGACAGATGATGAATAAATATATTGATAAATGAATACATATTTATTTATATATAAGCATAGCAAAATTAATTAAAAAACAAGTGGCTAATACTAAATCATGTTAATATTCAGATGCTAATTATCCAAAACAAAGAGGGAATTTAAGGATGCAAAAGAGAGTGAGATTGCTCAAGTGTTTTTATTTATCTCAATGTGTTTAAAACTGATAGTTGTATTTACCTGCTAATTTTTTTTTGGCGTGGACAGGCACCGGGAATTGAACCGGACACGACAGGCAAGAACTCTGCCACTGCGCCACTATTGCCCACCCAGGAATGGGATTTTTTTATCATTGAGAATTTCATCTCGGTTAGCAAATATGTTGTAAATTTAAACTAATCTGGTAAACTAGTAATATTTACTTATATGCTTTTTTTATTTATGGATTAATGTTTTACATAAATTCACTCTATTACGAACAATTGATAATTTATTGGAGGTAATATTTACCTAGACATTGATGAGAAAAGAGCAAAAACAAATATTAGATTTCTAAATATTTCTCACGTGTGATCTTCACTGAGAACATTTCTTGCAAAAAAAGGTTAGAGAAATAATATAAATGAGAGGACCATAGCATCAAGGAATATTAGATACAAATATCACATATATTAAACAAAGGATATTTTCAGAAATACAATACAAGCTTATGTATTTGTAATTTCACATGCCAACTTGGATACATTATGGTATCCAATTGTTTGGTCAAGCAAGCACTGGACTGACTGTTACAATAAAGGCATCTCATAGATGGATTTGCACCTATTGGTCGTTAGCATCTATGATTTTTCACAGGTACAATCAACAAAGAAGATTGCTCTTGGCAGTAAAGATCGTCTTCTAAGGTGGGGTTTTAAAATCCAGCACTAAGGATCTCAAAAGCCAGAGGTTGGGCAGTTCAACTTCATCATCACTGGAGTTTCAACTTGCAGCCTACCCTACAGAATTTAAACTTGCCAATTCCTACAGTCATACAAGTCAATTCCTATAATAAATTTCTCTCTCTCATCTCCTGTCAGTTCTTTTTCTCTGAAGAACTCTGACTAATACAATTTACTTCACCTTGCAGCATGTACTTAATGAAATAAAATCAGTTTTTGTGTATAGATTTTATGTTTGACCCATGTGCTTTTATATATCTACTATGACTAAAGTAGATTTTATACCTGAAAGAAAAGAAGTAGCAGGTTAAAGAAAAAAAAAAAGAACTAGAAAAACACTGTGTGATTTATGAGCATAGAATATTTCTTAAAATAATCAAACATTTTATGAATAACTTTCCTTTAAAGAAGAATGCTTTGTCACATTTCAGATCAAATTCCCAGGTAGTGAAAATGGAATAGGAATATTTTGTCATTTTTATATACCTCAATTTAAAGTGTTAGTAATGCAAACTATATATCCTTTAAAATTAAAAGTTATAGCCCCACTTCTCATTGGATGTCATAAAAAAACATCAAAATTAAAAGTTGGTGAAAATTCCAATCAAAATTTATCTAATTGAAAATATTCATCAACTGTTCTGTTGGTTCAAGCACCATGTTAATGTATTAAACTGCTTGTTCTAGTTTGCTAGCTGCCGGAATGCAACACACCAGAGACGGATTGGCTTTTAATAAAAGGGGATTTATTTTGTTCGTTCTTCAGAGGAAAGGCAGCTAACTTTCCACTGAGGCTCTTTCTTACGTGGAAGGCACAGGATGGTCTCTGCTGGTCTTCTCTCCAGGCCCCTGGGTTCCAACAACTTTCCCCGGGGTGACTTCTTTCTCCATCTCCAAAGGCCTGGGCTGAGCTGCAAGTGCTGAGATGAGGAATGCCCAGCTGCTTAGGCTGTGCTACGTTGCGTTCTCTCATTTAAGCACCAGCCAATTAAGCCAAACGTCACTCATTGCAGCAGACACGCCTCCTAGCCGACTGCAGATGTAATTAGCAACAAATGAGGTTCACGTACCATTGGCTTATGACCGCAGCAACAAAACTAGGTATGCTCACCTGGCCAAGTTGACAACTGGATCTAACTAACACACTGCTATTACAATCAAATAAAATTAGTTAAAACAATTAATTATTAATAACCTCTCAGTGCATTTATTAGTTTCTGTATAATTAAAACTCCATTCTTTCAAAGTATGTTAGGATGATCATATAAGAACATACAATTTAATCAATTACAATAAATAATTAGCAAATTATATTTTCTTTACTCATTAAAATATTCTCTGCTATAGACATTGCCAATTTATAGCCCACTTTTTTGCAATTGTCCCAAAGATGAAACAATCAAATGTTTTTAAACTACAAATTGAATAAGTAAGTAGAGGTATATTCATACGAAGGGACACTACTCAGTTTTGAAAACGAAGTACTGATATATATAAAATCATGGTACATTTTACTAAGTGAACAAAGCTAGACTCAAAAGGCTTCATAGAGGATGGTTCAATTTATATGACATTCAGTTAATGCAGTTATAGAGAAAAATATCATCTGTTTCTTAAGAGCTAGGGGTGGGGGTGGACTACAAAGTGGCAAAGGAATTTTTCTGGTGTGTTTCTTGAACTGTCGGAGTTGGTTGAGTTATGTACTCGAAACAGGACATAGATACTTAATCTGTTTCTCCCTCTGTGTGAACCCATTGCAAGTAGGAACTTTGGTTGTTGCTATTTTTAGTTAAGTGGGGCCAGACTGAATCAGGATATGTCTTAATTTCTATTACTGGAGGCCTTATAAAGGCAAGACAGAGAAGGCAAAAGGAAAGAGTTGGAAGTAAATGGAAATGAAAAGAATTGACACAAAGAGAGAGAGAAAGAGATTGCCTCATGGGTCAGGGATGGAAGCCAAAAAACCCCAATAATTTTACTAAGTCACAACAGAATGTTATAGATTTCAAGGAGACAGCATTGTTCATTCCAGGAATTTCTTCCACCAGCTAATCCGAGCAGTTTTGTTCAGATTATTGTACAACAGAGGGACACTTCTCTAGATCATGGCAATTTTCCAGACTGATATTGTAAAGACCCTACTGGGTACTCCTGACTAACCACACTATAGCAGTATGCTAAGACATTCAAATCTGATAAACTACAGTATACTGTATAATGTTTCCTGAACCAGCCAACAACTAAGAGGACTAGTTTCTGTTCCATCTGGTCATGAGGCAGATGTAGAAATATAAAGACGGTCAAAGAAACAAGTGTGGGTCTGAGCACAAGACAAAATCACTATCAGAAGTCATCAGAAGGGAAAGCAACTCAATTAGGTGAGGATCCAGGTATTATTAGGTCAAGTTGAAGCTGATGTTTAATGCTTAATAAATAATGAAATGTTTTTCAACTTCTTCTAGCAACTCAATGATGAATTCAATAAATTACCCCAAAATTGTATGGATATATTTGCCAAGTTTTAAGTTAACATCTTTGAAGTAATAATAAGAGAAATTATAAATAAACAAAATAATAGATAAACTATGAAAATGACATTTTTATATCTTTCTAAGAACATCTTATAGACACTAGAGTATCATGAGTGACATAATTACTTTAGATGGAATGGTAAACTGAGGAATTAAATACGCACATACACACACAGAAATATACACACCCACACGTAGATAAGTTTCTATATTTTATACATATATGAATATGTATATATAGAATATATATAATAACTTTTACATATAATTGTTTGGAATTTTAGAGATAATGCAATTCTGAAAACATTTAAATTTGGAAAAGAATTTTAGTGCTCTAAATTGATTATGTTCAACTCCCACTAATTATTTTACTTAATACTTAAAGTTTCTTTGGCACAAAAACATTGCACCTAAAGAGATGAATGTCACAGCTGACAATAAAAAAATGTAATAATAATAGTGTTAAAACCCCATATTGTACCTTGAACAATGTTGCCCATTTTTTGAAATTGTTGAGAAGGCAATTCCCCTGTCATTTAACCTTAGATCAGTTGTTTGGGACAAAACTATTCTGAATTCCTTACCCTATTAATTGACTTATGGCAATGGGAATTTCCTCATATCTGAAAATGTCTATTCTACTTCTAAAATGCCCTCAATGTGGTAACTGTACCAGTAACAATTCTTTAATTTCAATCAGAATATGTGCGTGTGTTTTTGTGCTTGTATGCAAGCATCACTTAATATGCATAACTACAATCCCAGATTTGCCATTCCAACTTTATAATAACTATACTAAGTGTGTCTGAAAGCAGGGATTGACCTGACTCTTTAACAAAGAAAATGTAAAAGTGCCTACCTTTTAGGATATATCACCAAAGCAGTCTTCAGCATGATTTTCCATATATAGTAAATGCTTGTTCTAGTTTACTAGCTGCCAGAATGCAATATACCAGAAATGGAATGGCTTTTAAAAAGGGGAATTTAATAAGTTGCTAGTTTACAGTTCTAAGGCTGAGAAAATGTCCGAATTAAAACAAGCCTATAGAAGTGTCCAATCCAAGACATCCAGGGAAAGATACCTTGGTTCAAGAAGACTGATGAAGTTCAGGGTTTCTCTCGCAAGTGAGAAGCCACATTGTGAACAGTCAGGACTTCTCTCTCAGCTGGAAGATTGCGTGGTAAACATGGTGTCATCTGCTAACTTTTTCTCCTGGCTTCTTGTTTCATGAAGCTCCCTTGGAGGTGTTTTCCTTCTTCATCTCCAAAGGTCACTGGCTCATGGACTCTGCTTCGTGGTGCTGCAGCATTCTCTGCTCTCTCCAAATCTCTTCCATTCTCCAAAATGCTTCTTCTTTTATAGGACTCCAGAAACTTATCAAGACCCACCCAATGGGTGGATTCGGAGTCACCTAATCCAGTTTAACAACCACTCTTAACTAAATCACATCATCCAGAGAGATAATCTGATCACATTTTCAAACATACAGTATTGAATATGGATTATTCTACATTTATGAAATGGGATTTAGATTAAAACAGGCTTTTCTAGGGGACATACATCCTTTCAAACCACCACAATGCTCTAACAGAATTTTTTTTTCTCAAATAAAAGAGACTTACTGGAAAAAAGTAACAGAAATTTGAATTTTCCAATAATATTGAAAATTGAGATAAATAATTGGGATAAATATATAAGAGAAAGCCACCCATTTCATCATCATGATGTTAAACAATTGGCAGCTCACCATGCACATAGCACAGGGAACTTACCGACTAAAAAGGAAATTTTTATGGTTTGACCATGCAAAATTGACCTGACTTGGACTCAGAGAGATGCTCTAGCTGCCCCAAGTGAATTTGTGATTTAATCAGTTAAACCTGTAGACTTGGTCTCACAGATCAAGAAAAATCACATTAATCTAATTAAACAAATATTTCTGTAATGAATCCTGTGCTTGGTTGTAGATGGTTTCACAGAGTATGAGAAGCAAATCCATTCAGTCCTATAATATTAACTTCCATATTTTCTTTCTCAGAACATCATTTTTTCGTGACACCTACAAGAAGTGCAATATTGTATTTTATGTGCACAATGAGTGGACTGATGCCTTCTTTCCCATTCCATCAGCTTCATGATAGTGAGGACCATTTTTGGCATAATTTCCATTATGGATAGCACAGTACCTAGAAGATGGAAGAAAGTTAATAAATATTTGTGGAATGAATAAATTGCAAGTGAGGAAATTGGAGAAGTGATAGCTCGAAAATATGCTAACCCTGGGTGAGCTGAGCTGACTACTCTTTGTACTTGGTTCTCAGAAGGATATTAACCAGACCTTCTCCATTCTGTTTACAGGAATAATATAACAGAATGGCATCAACACACCCTGTGGCTCAGTGAATCAATGACTCTCTCCTCAAAAGATGAAGTTGGACAATAATGAGTAATCAGGTAAGAAAAAGTCATGAATACCCTGCACATTAGAGTTTGAACATGATACCTAAATGTAATCACTGAAGCTGGAACCAAATGTGCTTGAGACAACACAGGATGAGAAATTGCTCATGCCCTCCTCATAAAGATCCAATGTCATCTCTGATCTGACAGAAATGAACTACGTGGACATAACTTAGTTTTTGACCCCTACTTCCTTTCCTTTTCCTATAAAGACCCTAGCTCACATCCCCACTTAGAACTGATTTTGGAAAGATTCCTCCAGTTCCTTGCAAAGTGCACTTGCAAAAAATTACCTTCACACTGAGAGATCTGTTTCTCCTTTGTAGAGCTTTTCTATCAGAAAGAGCCATGCTTGTGGTACCAGAAGCTGGACATATAACTTAATAGAGGGGTATATGTTTCACTTCATTGCTACTGGACAGATTTGAGCATGATTAATGGTTAATAGATCTATGATTTCAAGTTCTTAATTGAAAGAACAGAAGACACTCTTGGCTAATTTAAGGAAAAAATAATTCATTATAATGACATTTAGAGACTGAAATTTGTAGAAATATGGAAAACTGTATATGCTGAAAACATCTATTCCATTTATACTACAAAACCTAGAAATGCTAGATGAAATATTATTATAATTATACAGCTGACACCACAAAAAAAATGTAGACGGCTCTGGAGCCAAAATTATAAGTTACAATTACAGAATAACCCACAGGAGGCAAAATGAACTGTTAAATGGTATTAGAAAAATATTTTAAAATTTTGTAGGACTATCACTTGGAAATATAAGTCTTCATGATTAATTGAAATCTAATTCCATATTTAGTTTAAATCCAATAAATTAAGCCAATAAAATCTTGAAGTAATAATAATTTCTTAAGAAAATGCCAAAAGAGAAGCATATATTAGAGTAAATAAATAAAAATATTGTATCATTTTTATAAATTGAATTATTGTTCCTAAATCATGCTGATTTATGTATAATTACTACTACTACTACCATCAAGAACTTCAGAATGTGAACCTCAGAATGTACACTTGACTTTGGCATCAAAAAGATGGCTCACAGTCACCTTGATTTCTATCACCAAAAATAAAACGCATTACATTTCATGGAACCCTTATTCCATTTAGTGCAAAATCATATTAGAAATTGGAAGCTGGGTCTTAGGGTTCAATGTGATACTGTTTCAGGGATGATTTTTGAATGTAGACTGGATATACTGGAGAGGTGATTTCTTATACAATAGTAGTGACCAAGAAAAAATATATATAACATTTTTATGGACATCAATTTATACTGATATTTCCAATTCAACTATAATATCTATATCTATATCTATATCTATATCTCTCAACTTGTTATAAATCTCAACTTTCTCATTATGGAATCTGTGAAATTACACAAGTCAAGGTCACCGAATATTTCAGCCATGACAAAATAACAAGTAAAGGGTAATCCAGATACCAGCTGTTGAACATTGCTATAAAGATACATTTTGGATCATAATCCATATGGGGACCTTTAACATAATTTTAAAAATATTTTGCCAAAAGCAACTTCGGTGTGAATTCTAATTCTTTAAAAATCTGTAGACAAATGCTAGTATTCATCTACCACAGAATTAAATTGATCCAACATTTCAATAGTCGATTTATGTCAGGAATCACAATGAAATTAATGCCTGGAGTCATTATAAACCAGTTTACCAAAAAGGTTCAGGGAGAGACATGTTCTCAATGTGAACATTCTGATAAAATTATGATGCAGTATTTTTCTTTACCTTTTCCTTCTGTAAAGCATTAGGTGTTTCTGTTGTAAGTAACTAGTGAAACCTAAGTATTCTTAATTCTGCATGGCATACAGCCCAGAATAAAGAGCTATGACTCCAGTGAAAGAAACTCTGGTGGTAAAATTCCTCTTCCTTAAGCAAGCACAAAATTTGAAAGCCCAACACAAAAGTTTGGTTTATATCCTTGTACTTATATTAATTTCCCCCTTAATTTCTCTTTGTCTCCCCCAATCTAATTTCCCACTATATTTTAAAAAGCTTATTTCATTAATAATTCTCACATTAATTATCATAACTGTCATAATGGACCATTGACAGAAAAATGATGCCAACAGACAGAAAAAGTCAAGTTTCTTAAGACAAGGAAGATAGAAACTGATGACAATTTCATTTATGGAGTTATGGCTCTCTTGATTCCTTCAAATTCTTCATAGAGAATCACCAATACAATTATGAGAAACACTTCCAAAATTTGATGTTATCTCTTGTGCAGAAAAATGATTCTGCCAAGTGTGAACCCCCTCCAACATTCATAGAAGGACCTTTTATTTCCTCTTGGTAATCTCTACTCTAAAATGACAGTTTAGAACATACCTGTAAGTGTCTGTGTGCTCATCAAGTGAAGCAACATTTAATGAATGTTTGTAGTATCATAAGCTGGTTAAAGCAAAGATTGTACACCAAGACAATTATTCAGAAGACTCTGTCTTCAAAAGTTGTGTCTAATCCTAAAGCAATGCTTATGTACTGTCAATTTTATCTGCAGCTGAAGAAAATTTACTTAAACTTTTCCCTTTGCCAGTTCTTTAATTGAAATGCACTGTTCAATTCTGTATTCAGAAATCTGTAATATCCTGACATTTCCTGCAGTATTCCAAAAGTTATTTTCTATGTCCTATTATTATACACTAGCTCATTTCTGAGTCTGATTACTTACTGATTGTGCTCTTCTGTTTAAATTAGTATTTTGAAATATCTCATTTTTACAAGCTTCTACAACTGCCTAGTTCAATACTTCATGGTTGCACTTGTTCTTATGGGGTACTTTGCTAATATAAATGGATCAACATTTATTTTATTATAAGTATGCTACATAAATAAACTACAATGTTTATGAGGGTGTCAAGTATTTTTCAATAGGCTCCATAGATCCTTAGGTAATTAAAAATATATATTAACAAAATTTAGTTAGGTCAGTCTGTTTTAGTTTTCTAAAGCTGACAAAATGCAATATACCAAAAATGGGTTGGCTTTTACAATGGAGATATAAATAACTTACAATTCTGAGGCCATGAAAATGTCTAAATCAAGGCATCATTAGGATGATACCCTCTTCCTGAAGAAAGACAACTGGCTGTCTGGGACTCCTCTACCACCTCGGAAGGCACATGGCAGTGTCTGCTGGTCTCTCCTTTCTCTTCTGAGTTTCATTACTTCCAGCTTCTGGCTTCTTCTCACAGATTTTCTCTCTCTCTCTCTCTCTCTTTTTTTTCTGTTTGTTTCTGTGAGCTTCTACATATGTTTTATCCTCTTATAAAAGACTCCAATCAGTGGATTATGTCCCATCCTGGGGCAAGCATCTTCTAAAATAACCTAATTTATAGGTCCCACCCACAATAGGTCTATACCTTGAAGAATGGGTTAAATAACATGGTCTTTTGGGGGATATCTTCAGCTTCAAACTATCACACCATCCAAATAAAACTTATTCTGGAATTATTTGTCATGGTCCAAGGAATAAACTCTCAGAACAAAGATGTAAATGTATTTCTTCAGTGTAGACTAATGCATTAGTTTGGAGTTATTCTCTTTTCTTCTATTTTTCCCTTTTCTTGTGTTTTTATCAGTAAGACATGCTGTAAGTTTCCCCAGTTATTTGCCTCCAGAGAGGATATACATGGTTGATAGATAATTATGTATGTCTTTTTAAAGAATTGTATTCATTATTTTAAAAAATACCAGGAATATGATGTTAGCCTATTACTGTCCACATTTTACAAATGAAGAAACTGAGCCTCTTTGAAAGTAAATAAATTATTTAAGCTTATGAAACTCCTGAATCACCGACTTAGAGCTTGAATTAAAGCCTTTGGTTTAGGTTTGCTTCCTATGGTGAAGAAATAACTCTTTACATAAACACCATCATCTTAGTTCCACACATAATAAAATAGACCACACCAAACCCAGAGATATACTTATTCATTTCAAAGGATCTAGGATTTTCTTAGTTGGTCCTGCGCTAACTAACTAGGTAAAATTGGGCAGGTTCGATAACATCGCAGTCCTCATTCTCCTTATTTGGTAATAATAAATATTAGTCACTTGACCTACAAAATGGAATTATATCCACACAAATAAATCAAATGTTGAAAATCTTAGTACAGAACTTATTTTAGAAATAATGAGTTTCTACCTGCTATGGAAAATCAAAATCTGCTATAAATCAGGCAAAATTCATACAAAAAGTAAGATGTACATTAAGTTGAGAAGATAATAGCCAGAAAACTATGAAAAACTTGGGGAAATTCAGAATCTAAATTCTTATATTATAATGACCTAGCTTTCTACTTCCATTCGCTCTCATGTGGTAATTAATGGAAATCTCAAATAATTCAGCAGATGCCAAAGCATAATAATGATCCATAATATCACATTCCATGCTAAAATCCATTCAGTGAGCCATCCTCCATATAGTACTCAGATATTATTTTCTCTATGACATTTTTTGACTACTTAACACATCTCCAATGACATCCTATAGTCATTATTGTGTTAACCAATCATTTGCCATTTATACTATGCACACCTGCTTAGGAAAGCTTCACAACAAATGGCTGGTGGGATTTACTACACATTCTGAGTTTCATAACTCATCTCCCATTTCCAATAAACTCTCTCTAGAGTAAACTTCCCCCGTTTTCTGCATTCATGGCCATTTTAAAAATGGTGAAGAGACTTGTTGACACTTTTATGTACAATTTCTCTTACCTACTTCTTATTTTATTTCCCATTTTACAAATTTTTTTATTTACAAATGATAGTAAAGATAGCAGAAAATCCATAGTTTTGGAGAAGAGATGTGAACTATTGAACCATAAGCCAAGCTATGCCTCAGACTTCTCATTAACTGGTACACTCTCTCCCTGAATATACTTCAACAAAAGTATCTTAGATTAGCAATTATCAGGCAAATTGGTCAAAAAAACAAAAGCCATTTATCTTATATAATAAAATGCAAATATTTCAAAGTATAAAATAGCTTCTTCAATGGAGGCAATAAAATGTTTTGATTGGACTTTTGGAATGGACATTTGGAGAATGAGAAAAGGACAATAAGGAAAAGATGATGGAATGAAGAACAACTTTTCTCATATTATGTCTAAGAAGCAGTGAGATAGAAATATGTATTTAGATATTGATGAGAATGTATCCCTCATACCAATCATTGAACATTTTATGCTTTCCTCAGGATCTCCCATGTAGCTCACACATTTAACTATTCAGTTCATGTCTTTCATAGCTCTAAAAATATTTCTATCCTTTTTCTTGGTCACATAATAAAATGTTGATTTGATAATTGTCAAGACATGGTAAGTTAAAGCATCCTCTTCTCTAAGGACAATCTCCCCTTCTGAGGAAAATTTAAGCAATAACAAACAAGCACTAAATAGTAAAAGAGAAAAATAAATCAATACATATGTTTATGTGCATGACCTGACTTGAGTTATTGGACTGGAAAGTACATATTAGAACATTTCAATCTATTCTGAACAAATATTTCCTGAAGTAAAAAAGTATAATTTTGTTTATTCATCCTATATCATCACCAATTTTTAATTTTGACATTATATTTCCTACTGATTCAACCGTATTTCTTCTAAGAAAATTCCCCAATTGTTGCAGAAGAACGCATATTATCATTATTGATTTTTAGTGGATAAATTGTTGAATAATTTTACATTTTGATGATAGCAAAACTGCCTTTCTTTACTCTGAGTGAATTTTGAGCTTTCTCTTTAATATCACTGTTTTCTTCCTAATTAATGTAAGTTCTGAAAAAGGAAAAATAGCATGAAGTGTTTTTATTTAATTAGTCATATGCCTATCTTGAGAATAGTTATTTTCAATCTGTTTTTTAATCTATTTAAGACACGTTCATGTATGAAGAACCATCTAGCAGATGTCACTGCAATTCAGATCTTGATTTAAGCTATATGCTTTTGATTTTCATTGGAGTCAACAGAATAGTAATTGTGTCAGAAGAAATAACAGACAGAGCAAGACTATATGGGTTTTACATGAGATTTTAAAAATAAAACCACTAATTGAAATTTACATCAATTACTATTGACAAGCCCTTTTCCTCCCCATTCAAATTGCCATATACCTTCCATGCATTTCACTTTAATTCTTTTCGGAGTATGCACTGTGGCAGTCATCTTTTTCACAGCATTAAGTACCTGCTTTGTATTTTGTTTGTTTGATTCAAAACTTTTGCTGAACTTGGACATCAGATTTTGTTTTTTTTTTTCTTTTTCATGACTATTTGATATTACCTTTTGTTCTATCTAATTGCAGATATGGAAAAGGATTTTTCCTCCCAAAATGTACACACATATAGAAACATGCAAAATATTTTATCAGTCCCAGTTTTGTATCAAATCGTTTGTACTGTTCTTAAATCTTAGAGCTTGCTATCTCTACTTGTCATTGGTTGTTCGTAATCCAGTGGATAGAAAAGACATTTTTTAATGTCACTACACTATAACACCGTTCCCTCATTTTGAAAAACTGTTATGAAATTATTTTTCATAATCTTTTGTTTGCTTCTATTTATATTTGTATCTTTGCTTTTTCATTTGTTTTTTTTTTTTCTTTTTTTTTTGTTTGTTTCTTTTTAATAATATTTGTGCCTTACCAGTCCCCAAAGTTTTTCCATGATGTACAATGACAGGGGTAGTGCTCAGTTATTTGGTGACCCTTTAGTTAATTGATAATAGTGCTTCCTGCCATGACATTTGTTAACCTATAATTTCAAGTACAGGTTAAAGACATAAGATTCTTCAAAGAAAATGCAGAGAACCCTCATGCTTGCTATCTGTTCTGCATTGATGCACCACAAACTTTTATTCTCTGAAGTCTTGCCAGCTTTTATGGACCCTGTCAAGATGTAAGACAAGTTCCCCAGTAAGCGATGAATCCATAACTTTTAAGTAGCCTCTGTTTATCTCCAAATATTTCCCTTTCTACCCTAATCACCACCCCCCCGTCCCACCCTTTTATTCACTCTTCTTTCTCTTAGAATCAGCAAGTGTTAATATGATATATGCAGTGAGTTTAACCTTTTTACAAAATCTGTTCTGGTTATTGACTTCAAGCTCCTAAGTTTACTATTTATTTATATTTTTTAAATCAAGGAAGCATGAAAAAGGTTGGTCTCTTTTATGGAATGTGGGAAGGAATAGGAAGGGGTAAAAAGCAGGGGTACTTTTCAGTTTCATCACTAAGTATCTCATAAATTTGAAGATATTTTAATATTGTGGTGATACTCTAAGCTGTAACTTACAATTGTTTGCTGTTAATATTTAGAAATAAAACTTACTTTTACATTTTGTACTTGTATTTTCAATGTTGCTAAATTTGCCTGAATACTTCTATGATTGTGGATTTCATAGGATAATCTACATGAAAGGTCATGCATATCAACTGTGAATAAAGGAAATTTTAGTTCTATCTTTCTTGACTATATGTTTTAACTTTTTCATTCTTTCTTTATTTTTTACCTTGTTGTAATGTCTATAACAAACGTAAGATTGATAAGGGGAGAGAGAATATATTCACCTTATTTCTTACGTTAAAAGGAAAGAATTTTGTATTTCATCATTATACAGTGTAAGCTGTAGGCATTAATACACGCTCTTAATCAGGTACAGGAAGTTCCTTTTATTTGCTTTGTTGCTTTTTTTTTCAGAAATGGGCTTTGGCTTTTATCAAAAGCTTTTATTGCATCTATTTAGGTGATCATATATACCTTCTTCTTAGCTAGTTAACAAGCTGATTTCCATTAATTGATTTTTAATGATTGAACAAACTTTGTATTACTGGGATAAATCTCTCTTGTTCATAATGTATTATCCCTCTTATATATTATTG
>PVIY010040259.1:0-22506 GCA_004026745.1 Myrmecophaga tridactyla
TTTTTTTTTTTAACTGAGGAAAGACTCGATCAAAAATTCTATTAAATGCAGTAATAATTGTTCTGTTTTTATTTCTCTCTTTTAGAACTTTACCTATCATTTTTTTGCAAATTGAAATTTTAATACGTGGTAACACAATACAAATGATCCTGCAGTAAACACTATATTAGACATACAACTTTGTAGACTGATACTTTTGTTTCCATTTGGCAGATTCTCCAGAGCAGGATTTGTGGATCAAAGTGTAAGTACATTACTAATTTAACAAATATTGTTATATTGACTTTGGTGCTGGGAAGGCTATAATAGTTTACGTTTCCACCAGCAATGTATGAGAGCACCCTTTTTCCTGCAGTTCCATAAGAAAAAGTATTATTGCTTTTTTGATTAATGTCAGTCTGATGTGTATAAAGTGATCGTTCTTGTTATTTCATAGTTCCTTTAGTTCTAGTGAGTTTGAGCATCTTCTCATATGCTTGCCATTTGGATGTGCTCTTTGTGAATTGCCTATCCATTCCTTTGCCCATGATGAGCAATCTCATTGTTTTTTGTGTATTCTCAGTATCAGCCTTTTCTCTTTCATCTCTGTGTTGCATAAATTTTTCTATCTCTGTCATCATCTACTGAGTTTGTTTATAGTGTCTTCTTGCATACAACTAATTTTTTTTTTAATTTAGTCAAGGGCATGTACCTTCTTCTTTTCCAGCTTTTTGGTCTCTCTTAATTTGGAATGTCTCCCTCACCCCTGCATTGTAAATGTAGGTTCCTTCTCATATGTTTGCTATTTGGATGTACTCTTTGTGATAATTGATCTCTAATTGTTCTTGGTGTATTATCAATATCAGCACTTTCTCTTTCATCTCTGTGTTGCACGGTGGCTCAGTGGTAGGATGCTAGCCTTCCATGCAGGAGACCTGGGTTTGATTCCCAGACCATGCACTCCCCCCACCAAAAAAAAAGTAATATCTTATTTATTTATTTATTTATTTATTTTTACATGGGCAGACACTGGTTCATCGCAGGCAAGCATCCTGCCTACTGAGCCACCGTGGCCCACCCAAAAAGTAATATCTTTTAATTCAACTTGTTTCCCAAATATTTGTTAACTAGGAATTATATTACATTTGCATTTTTATATAATAGATTTTATTGGATATTTGGTCTTCCCATTCAAGAATGTCATCTTTCTTTTATGAACTCATATCCTGTTGATGTTTTATAATTTTCTTCATATAGGTGCCTTTCTAATTGATCTTATTCCTAAGTATTTTATAGTATTGTTACTATTATAATAGAATCCTCTTTTCCCATTATTTCTAGACACTTATAACAAAGAGACATAGATTTTCTATAGTTTACTAATATTCAGCCAATTTATTAAGATCAAAAAAGCAAACAAACAAACAAAAAACTGGAATTATATGGTAGGTTCAAGGGCAGGACCAGTCTAAAGACTACACTGAGGGTGTCTGCGACGGTGGCTCAGTGGCAGAATTCTCACCTGTCATGCCTGAGACCCCGGTACGATTTCACGGTGCCTGCCCATGCTAAAAGGAAAAAAAGACTACATTGAAACCAAAGAAAGTGAAAGCTCTTTCTTGGAACAGGATAAAAAACAACCAGATCAGTAAACTGCAGAAAGCAATTAAACGTCACAATTCTGATGCTTATGTTACCACCTCAAGTCCCTCCCCAGCCTAGTCTCCTTCTAACAGTAACCAGTCAGATGATGGCTCAGATGCAGAGATGGCCTCAAGCTCCAAAAGAACACTAGTCTTTTCCTTTTTAGATCTCACATACTGGAAAAGCTAGAAAATATGTTGTGGGATTATCTATAAAGGCCATTTTGGGGGAGTCCTCATTGATACACATCTAGTCAAAGTGTGCTGCAACAGTGAGAAAGCAGCAGCTGAGAAGCTGGGGAGCAGTGGCACAGCCACTACCCACCTCCACTCAGGAGTGGAGACTGAGGTTTATGGAGAAGGAGAATAAAAAAAAATTTAATTTTGGAAACACAACAAAGTGACATTCCTATTTTTAACTTGAATACTTACTATTCTGCTAAAAGGCAATTTTTGGAACGGTTTTGAATGAATTATTCCACCCACCCACCCCCAGTTCTACAAACTGAAGCAGTGTCTAACTTACTAAAAGAAAAATAGAACTTTATATAATATTTAAGGTGCTGAGTGTTTCATGAGAAAGCTGAATGCTGCTGTAAAGTGCTCTTTAAGTCTTTATTTTTAAAATCCTCTTCCTATGAATGAAATTAGGGGTATTTCAGGGGATGGAGATTGAATTTCCTGTATGAGAAACCATATGTAGTTTCAGTCTTTTCTATATTTAGAAGCAGAGGTTGGGGTATTTTTTAAGATATCTGGCCACGCTTGTTTTTCCTCACAATAGTAAATTTGTCATAACTCAATATGGACTTGGCCTAGAGGTATTTGTTAATAATTTTGCAATATTAAGGTCTGGCAAAGGTTCTGATGATTCAAACCTGTGCTACTAAAATATTAAGTAGGACAGACTAAGCTTTCTTGTGCAAATACCTTGAAAGAGAAAACAATTGCTAAATATGCAAAGGTAACTTGACTGTATATATTGCAATCCTCTGTCACCTCCCTCCATATTAATAGTTGATAAAGATTTTAATCTATATGAAATATCTAAAACAGAGTCAATGTTTTGGGGAAATGACAAGGTTTCAGGATAAGCAATCTAATATGAATAGTGCCAAAGCATTAACACATGGTAGAGAACACACACTATTAAAAATCTTAAACCATCTGAAAAGTAAAGTGTGCAGTCTTAAAGATGGTATAAAACAAAGGTTAATGCACCTTGAGGGACATTTCTTAGAAAACTAGCCAAGATGTCTACATAATTGACTTTTGTTTGTGTTATGTGTCTGGTGACTTCATTAAAAATCGGAACAATTCAGTTTTAGCTCTGGATTACTTTAGCTGATCTTTGTGAAGGTGTTATCTGTGTGAAGTAGAAGTTTGAGTTGTTTGGTCCTATTAGGTTTTTTTTTTTTTGCTATATTTAAATTAAAATTATCCTAGAAAAAAAGAAGTATTTGTTAATGCTGAGTGGGGTTTTTTTGCTTTTTTGGTTTATTTTCTCTTAGTCAGGCTTTCTGAACATTGATTTCTTAGGTGGTGAATAAATCTTGAATATGGAGCTCTACAATTCTAAAATCTCCACTAAAAGCCTCTCACTTGAATCCAAACCAAAATATTCCCATTTCCTCATTTTTAAAATTTCAGGGAAAAATGTCACTGATTCAGACTATTTTTACCTACTACAAAATACCATGTCTCAAGCTAGTAAATAGCCAGGAACTGTATGGAACAACTACTGGGGAACATCAGTGACTGGACATACATCATACACTGGTCTTGAACCAGTAGAACAGCTGAGATCTCACACAGAGCTGTAAGTCTCCCAAGTCACAGAGGCTGGAGACCCTCCCCCATGACCACAGCAGGCTGGTTTTCCAAGGAGAAAAGAAACAGACTTTACTTGTAGCAAGGAATTAGCTCAACCAAGACACAACTGCAGAATCAGTTAACAAATTTTGACTATTGAAAAAAGGCCCCAAGCACAGATAAACCTGGAGTAAGCATTAAAGGAAGCAGGAGTTTTCATACTGGCAAAGAGGGGGCAGGACTAACAGAAAAAATAACACAAAGGGCTTTTGAGTTGGACAGCACAAAATCCTGGAAAAAGGCTGGACCCCAAGAAAAGGGGGCACATAGAGCCTGAGGACACATAGAGCGACATACCCACCCCAGCTCATGGTTGGCAAACTGAGGGAGCAAGGGTTGGGCTCCAAAAAAAAAACTTTTTTAAAAAACTTCTTAACAGCTCATTAGGTAGAACTGCAGAGAACTCTCAGGCCCCAGCACTGCTGTAAGCAAGCACTGAATTAAGTCATGTCTGAGAGACAAAGGAAATAGTCAGGTGGATGGAGACAATTCCCTATAGGGTGTACCTCTCCAAAGAAAAGGGGGCCAGGACCTAGATCAAGTGGAGGCCCTCCCTCAAAGAATTCAGGCTCCAGGATCTGGAAAACAGAAGCAGCCAAAGCCCACGTACTACCTCAGCCTGGGTTTCAACTATGTCCCAGACAGGGACAGTCTACTGAAATTAAAGTCACCACATCACTTTGCCCTGGTGGGAAGCTATGGGCAGACAAGTGTCACATGCTGGGCAGGATCAGAAAAGCACAAAGACTAGAGGCTTCATAGGAGAGCCTGACAACATGGTGGGTCTCGCTCTCAAGGAAACTTGATACTGCCTACTCTCTCCTCCTGAGACATAGGCCTGTCTCCTCTGGGAAAATCTGACCAGAGTTGATAATATCTGAGGAGATCCTCATCAAAAAAGCGTGGGGGGTTCCATATTGCCAGGGGAAGAAACAGAAAAACAAGAACTGAAAATTTCTGGTCAGCTAAACAGAATCTATGCTAGAGGTATAGAATAAGTTGAACTGAATGCCAAAGAACAGATAGAGAACAAAGCCATCCAGCAAGAAAATCCTAAGTAAAACAGTGAAAGCAACTTCCAGAATATACAATTTTTAAATAGAAATTAAATGCCTAGACACCAGCAAAAAATAACGAGTTATACTAGGAAAATGTAAGATATGGCCCAGTCAGAGGAAAAAACCAACACTTTAAATAAGATACAGGAGTTGAAACAAGTAATTCAGGATTTTCAAACAGACATGCAAAAACGCATAAAAACTCAAATCAATGAGTTGAAGGAGGATATAAAGAAGAAATTGGGTGAACGTAAAGAAGAACTCAACAGTTTGAAAAAAAAGCAAGTTGCAGAATTTATGGGATTGAAAAGGCACAAAAGAAGAGATGAAAAACAATGGAAGCCTACAACAATAGATTTGAAGAGGCAGAAGAAAGGATGAGTGAACTAGAGGACTGGATAACTGAAATCTGACACACAAAAGAAAATATAGGGAAAAGAATGGAAAAATATGAGGAACATCTTAAGGAACTGAATGAGAACATGAAGCACATTAATATATGTGTTATGAGTGTCCCAGAAGGAGAAGAGGAGGGGAAAGGAGCAGAAAGATTAATGGAGGAAATTTTCACTGATAATTCCCATCTCTTATGAAAGACATAAAATGACAGATCCAAGAAATGCAGCACAACCCAAACATAGTAGATCAAAATAGACATTCTCCAAGACACTTACTAATCAGATTCTCAAATGTCAAAGCTGAAGAGGGAATTTTGAAAATGGCAAGAGAAAAGCAATCCATCATATACAAGAGAAGCTTGATAAGACTATATGTGGGTTTCTCAGCAGAAACCATGGAGATGAAAAGGCAGTGGTGTGGTATATTTAAGATTCTGAAAGAGAAAAACTTCCCACCAAGAATTCTATGTCCAGCAAAACTGTTCTTCACAAACAAGGGAGAGATTAAAATATTTTCAGTCAGTCACTGAGAGAATTAGAGACTTAAGGGAACACCACAGGCACACAGGAAAACACAGAAAAGACAGAGCTGGAGAAGAGTGTAGAAATGAATATCAGTAAAGGTAAAAAAAAAACATATAGATATGACACATAAAATCCAAAAGACAGAATGGTAGAAGAAAGTACTGCTTTCACAATAATAACACTAAATGTTAATGGATTGAATTCCTCAATCAAAAGACATGGACTTGCAGAATGGATTACAACAGGACCTATCTTTATGCTGTCTACAGGAGACTCACTTTAGACCCAAGGACGAAAATAGGTTGAAAGTGAAAGGCAGGAACAGCATATTTCATACAAACAACAACCAGATAACAGCAGGGGTAGCTATACTAATATACGACAAATTAGACTTCAAATGTAAAAAACTAAAAAACAGAAAGAAGGATAGTATGTATTAGTGAAAGTAACAATTCAACAAGAAGATATGATAATCATAAATATTTATGCCCTGAGCCAGGGAGCTCCAAAATACATAAGGAAAGCATTGACAACACTGAAGGGAGAAGTGGACACCTCTACCATAATAGTTAGAGACTTCAAACCCACTCTCATCACTGTATGGAACATCTAGAAACAGGATCAATAAGGCAACAGAGATCTTGAATAATACAATAAATGAACTAGACTTAACTGATATTTACACCCACAGCCGCAGGATACACATTTTTCTCAAGTGCTTATGACTCATTCTCAAGAATACACCATATGCTGAGTCACAAAGCATGTCTCAATAAAATTTAAAATATTGAAATTATACAAAAAATTTATCAGATCATAATAGAATGAAATTGTAAATCAATAATAGGCAGAGTGCCAGAAAATTCACAAATATATGGAGGTTAAATAACACACTCTTAAACAACCAGTGTATCAAGGTAGAAATTACAAGAGAAGTCTGTAAATATCTCAAGGCAAATAAGACTGACAGCACAGCAGCAAAATTTATAGGATGCAGCAAGAGTGGTGCTGAGGGGAAATTTATTGCCTTAAATGCCTATATAAAAAAGGATGAAGTAGCAAAAATTAAGGAATTAACACTTCACCTGGAAGAACTAGAGAAAGAATAGCAAACTAACAGCAAAGCAAACAAAAGGAAAGAAATAATGAAGATGGGAACAGAAATAAATAAAAATGAGACTATGAAAACAATAGAGAAAAATCACCAAAACCAGAAGTTTGATTTTTCAAGAAATCAGTAAAATCGATGGATGCTTAGCTACACTGACAAAAAGAGAGGATGCAAATAAATCAGAAACAGAAGAGGGTACATAACCACTGACCTTGCAGAAATAAAGGAGGTAATGAGAGGATACTACAGAGCAACTATATGGTAATAAACTAGAAAACTTAGATGAAATGGACAACTTCCTAGAAAGGCATTGTTCTAATTTGCTAACTGCCAGAAAGTGATATACCAGAAACAGAATGGCCTTTAAAAGGGGGAATTTATTAAGTTGCAAGTTTACAGTTCTAAGTCTGTGAAAATGTCCAAATTAAAGCAAGGATATAAAATTGTCCAATCTAAGGCATCCAGGGAAAGATACCTTGGTTCAAGAAGGCTGTTGAAGTTCAGGGTTTCTCTCTCAACTGGAAAGGCACATGGCGAACATGATGACATCTTTTAGCTTTCTCTCCAGGCTTCTTGTTTCATGACTCTCCCCCAGGGGCATTTTCCTTGTTCATGTCTTAAATCTCTGGCTGTATGGGCTCTCATGGTTCTTGTGGCTCTTTTGAGACATTGTTGCTCTCCAGTTCTTTTTCCAAAAATGTTTCCTTTTTAAAAGGATTCCAGTAAACTAATCAAGACCCACCTGGAACGGGTGGAGTCACATCCCCATCTATTTCATAAACAAATTGTAAATTGGTTTATGAAACTTACTGCACAAACACAGGTTTTATAATGATTATATGGATACTTTATTTAAATATGCCTATGGTCGAGCTGAAAAAGAAAGTTAAATTCCACAATTGGGCGCGTCACATCTCTGTGGAGATACTCTAATCAAGTTTCCAACCTACTGTGCTGAATGGGGATTAAAAGAAACTGCTGCCTCCACAAGATGGATTAGGATTAAAACATGGTTTTTCCAGGGTACAGAGTCCTTTCAAACCAGCGCAGACATGAACATCCAATATTGACTTCAGAAGAAATAGACGACTTCAACAAACCAATCAAAACTAAAGAAATTGAATCAGTCATGAAAACACTCCCCAAAAAGAAAAGTCCAGGACCAGATGGCTTCACGTATGAATTCTACCAAGCATTCAAAAAGGAATTAATACCAGTCCTTCTCAAATTCTTCAAAAAATTGAAGAGGAGGAAAAGCTACCTAACTCATGCTATGAAGCCAAAATCACCCTCATACCAAAGCTAAACAAAGATACTACAAGACAAGAAAATTGCACACCACTCTCTTTCATGAATATAGATGCAAAAGTCCTCAATAAAATAGTTGCAAATAGAATTCAACAGCACATTAGAAGAATTATATGCCCTGACCAAGTGGGATTTAGTCCAAGTATGCAAGGCTGTTTCAACATAAAATCAATTAATGCAATATGCCATATCACCAAATCAAAGCATAAAAACCACATGATCATCTTGATGGTACAGAAAAGGCATTTGACAAAATTCAACATCATTTCTTGTTGAAAGCACTTAAGAGGATAGGAATAGAAGGGAATTTCCTCAACATAATAAAGGGAATATATGAAAAACTCACAGCAAACATCATTGTCAATGGAAAAAGGCTGAAAGTTTTCTCTCTAAGATTAGGAACAAGACAAGGATGCCCACTGTCACCATTGTTATTCGACATTGTGCTGGAAATTCTAGCCAGAGCAATTAGACAAGAAAAAAAGAAACAAAAGGCATCCAAATTGAAAAGGAAGTAGTAAAACTCTCACTATTTGCAGATGACATGATACTATATGTTGAAAATTCCCAAAAATCTACAGCAAAGCTACTAGAGCTAATAAATGAGTACAGCAAAGTGGCCAGGGACAAAATAAATGCCCCCAAATCAGTAGTGTTTTTATACACTTGTGATGAGCATTCTGGGGAGGAAATCAATCAAGAAAAAAAACCATTTACAATAGCAGCCAAAAGAATAAAACATTTAGGAATAAATTTACCTAAGGATACAAAAGACCTATGCACAGAAAACTACAAGAAATCACTAAAAGAAATCATGGAAGACTTAAATATATGGAAAGGCATACTGTGTTCATGGATTGGAATACTAAATATAGATAAGATGTCAATTCTACACAAATTGATTTATAGATTCACTCCAATATGAATTAAAATCCTAGCATCTTACTTTGTAGAAATAGAAAACCAATAACCAAATTTATTTGGAAGGGCAAGTTGTCCTGAATAGCTAAAAAGATCTTGAGAAAGAAAACTGAAGTGGGAGATTTCACACTACCTGACTTTAAAGCATATTACAAAGCTACAGTGGTCAAAACAGCATGGTACTGACATGAAGACAGATATACTGACCAATGTAATTGAACGTAGTGTTCAGAAATAGACTCTCATCTATGGACAAATGATCTTTGATGAGGTGATCAAAGCAACCCAACTGGGACAGAGCAGCCTCTTCAATAAATGATGTTTGGGCAACTGTATTTCCATTTGCAAAAGAATAAAAGAGGATCCATATCTCACACCCTATACAAAAATTAACTTGAAATGGATCAAAGATGTAAGCATTAATATTAGGACCATAAAACTTTTAGGTGAAAATGTAGGGAAATATATAATAAATCTTGTGATAGGAGGTGGTTTCCTAGGCCTTACACTGAAAGCACGAGCATTGAAGAAAAGAAATAGATAAATGGGATGTTCTCATAATTAGGCAGATTTGTTCATCAAAGAACTTTGTCAGTAAAGTAAAAAGGCAGCCTACACAATGGGACACAACATGTGGTTAATGCATACAATCAATGCATGTTAAGATCTATAGTCGCCAGTTGTATTGTAATATGCTTCCCCAAATGTACAAATGCATTATGCCAAAACTAAGTATCAAAAACTAAATGTCATCAGACTTTGATTAGAGATATGAATGAAGCTGATCTGGACAGGACTAAGGTCAATCAGAATACAGAGTAAAGGATGATATGGTCCATATTTAAAAATTTCAACTTCTGTGTGAGACCAAAGGAAAGATGTTTAATTGGTGCAAAATTTATATTTTGGGTGGTGCATTATCTAATTTAACTTGTATGGTCAGTTTATTCAAACAACATAATTATATATAATCTTGAAAAGTGCATGAGATGTTTTTGTTTTGTACAGGTTAGTATGAGGTCCCAATATATCCCAGAGAAATGTGGACAGTGAATAAGAAAATATAGCAAAGTCCCCTTTGGGACTGGGGAGAAAGGAGGAAATAATCAACTTCCCCAGTTAGGAAATTCTTGATACACCAGAAAGCAATGGGGACAACCAATTCAATAGGCTGAGCCCTAAATCTTGGGGTTTGCCCCCATTAAACTTATTCTTGCAAAGGAGAAGCTAAGCCTACTGATAATTGTGCCCAAGAGTCACCCCCACAGAACCTCTTTTGTTGCTCATATGTGGCCTCTCTTTCTAAGCCAACTCAGCAGGTGAATTCACTGCCCTCCTCCCTACATGGGACATGACTCCCAGGGGTGTAAACTTCAATTGTAATGTGGGACAGGTCTCCTGGGAAGAGGCAGGACCCAGCATCATGGAATGGAGAAAGGCTTCTTGACCAAAAGTGTGAAGAGAGAAGTAAGACAAAATAAAATTTCAGTGGCTCAGAGATTTCAGAGTCGAGATGTTATCCTGGAGGTTATTCTTATGCAGGATATAGACATTCCTTTTTAGTTTATGGTGTATTGGAGTGGCTAGAGGGAAATACCTGAAACTGCTGAACTGTGTTCTTGTAGCCTTGAATCTTGAATATGATTGTATAACTATATAGCTTTTATAATGTGACTGTGTGATTGTGAAAACCTTCTGTCTGATGCTCCTTTTATCCGGGGTATGGACAGATGAGAAAAAATACGGATAAAAATAAATGATAAGGGCAATTTGCTGGTTTGAATATATTATGTACCCCAGAGAAGCCATGTTTTAATCCTGATCAAATCATATGGAGGCAGCCATTTCTTTTATTCCTCATTCAATAAGGTAGGGCAGAAACTTTTGATTCGGTTGTTACTATGGAGATGTGACATACCCAATTTTGGGTGTGACCTTTGATTAGATGGAGATATGACTCCACCCATTCGAGGTGGGTATTGATTAGTTTACTGGAATCCCCTAAAAAGGAAAACATTTGGGAGAGAGCCAGAAATGACAGAAACAACAGAAGCCTCAGAGCCGACAGAAACAGCAGATGTAGATGCTTGAAGAACAGTTGCTTCAGAGAACAGAGGTATGAATGTTTAGAGATGCTTGGAGCCCAGGAGACATCATCATGAGATTTTAAGCAAGCCAGAACCTAGAGAGAGCCAAGCAAAGCCAAGAGATGAAAGCCAGCCCTGGAGAAGCAAAGTGAGGAACCCCCACAGGAACAGAGGCTGAAAGCAAAAGAGCCCAGGAATAAGGAACCAGCAGATGCCAGCTACGTGACTACCCAGCTGACAGAGGTTTCCCTTTCTCATCAAGCCATCCTTGAATTAGGGTATCTTTCCCTGGATGCCTTAATTTGGACATTTCCATAGGCTTAGAACTGTAAACTTGTAACTTATTAAATTCCCTTTTATAAAAGCCATTCTAGTTCTGGTATATTGCATTCTGGCCGCTTGCAACTAACACAGGGGATAAGGGATAAAGAAATTGGGTAGATTGAAATACTAATGGTCAGTGAGAGAAAGGGGTATGAGTTGTATGAGTTTATTTTTCTGGAGTTATGCAAATATTCTAAAAATGATCATGGTGATGAATGCACAACTGTGTGAGGATAGTGTCAGCAAATGATTTTATACTATGGATGAACTATCTGTATGTGAAGATTTCTCAATGAAAATATTTTTTAAAAAAGAGTAAATTCCCCACTTCTGAGCATGTGCACACACACACACATCATTAAAAAAAATAACATGACTCAGTAAGTATCTTTAAAACTGGATTTTTAAAATCGGATAGTATAAATAACAATAAAGAGTGAGTGGCTTTTTATAAGCATGCTATTGTTTTATAGTTCTTAATCTAAACTTAGGATTCTATATTCCTTTTAGAAAAGTCTACATGCTACCTGCCACCAAATATAGACTACACAGTAGGCTGTCATCTCTCCCATAGACTTTGAGTAGCAGCCATTATTATCTTCCTCCTGAATTATATTTGAAATGGGTTTTTTTGTACATTTTGACTGCAGTATTGATGGTAGAATATAGTATAACATGGACCATCTCTACTTCTGTATTTATTTATTTATTACTAGACCTCAACCACAGTCTTCTTTTTTCCCTTCCACTTTTCTTTGACTGTGGACATACTGTATGCAGGCATGTATTTTGTATTAATATATTAGAAATCTACTAATCTGTTTTGTAGTTTTTGTACTATCGGATACTTATAATCAAAACTTTTACTAGGGTAATGAATATAGTCTTGTTAGAAGAAAAAAGGAATAAGGGATGGATACTTAATATATTGATAAAGAAAGATGCTAAAAAAAAAACATGAAATTTTTGAAAGTGCAAGTTTCCAGATATTTTTGAGATATTATTCATATATCATAAAATTCACCATTTTAAAGTGTAAAATTCAATGGTTTTTATTACATTCACAAGTTGTACTACTATAACAATTCTCTAATCCCATAATATTTTCATCATTTTCAAAAGATTCTTGCATCTATTAGCAGTCAGTCCTTATTCCCATTGCCCTCAGGTCCCTGATACCACTAATTGTTTTCTGTCTCTATGGTTTTGTCAATTCTTGATCATACAAAATGGAATCGTACAATATGTGGTCTTTTGTTATTGCTTTCTTTTACTTAGCATAGTGTTTTCAAGGTTCATCCATGTTATAGCATGTTTGGGTGAATACATTTCATTTTATGGGTGAATATATAAATAGTCCATTGAAGTGAATATGCTATATTTTGTTTCATTCATTCAGTTGATGGATGACCAATTCTTTTCTTGCAACTCTAGGAGTCACCAAAGGATTTTACTTCAGGAAAATCCTATGTGACCCCATTCAACTTACACATATAATTCTAACTCAATGCAAAAGAAAAAAACTGTAAGAATGTGCACAGAATATTGGATATTTCAGAGATATTATAGAACAAACTTAATAGCCACACTAAAACATTCATTAAATTAATTCAGGCACATCAGTATAAATAGTGGGATGCCATTAACCTATTTAAAACTTAAAACAGGAAATTACTTTTCACTTATCATATTGGCAATGTTTTTTTTAGTTGATGATACCTAGTGTTGTTCAGGGTGTAGAGAAAGGGGTATTTCCATACACGGTTGGTATGAATACAAATGAATGTGATCATTTTGGAAATCAAATAAGCAATAAATTATTAAAATGTAATGATTTAACTACTTGAAAATACAATTACACTTCTGCAAAATTTTTGTACAATCAACTTGAATTTAACAGCAAAAGAATGGGAAAGAAATATCCATCACGTTAGAACTGGTTAAATAAACTACGAAATATCCATAAATTGAATGTCATGATACTGCCTAAATGAAGCTCTGTATGTGCTGAAACAGAAAACTGACAAAGATAAATTGTGAAATGAAAACTAAAGTTGCAGAATCATTTATGGACACGTAATATTTATGCATATGTGTGTGCCTGGACTGAGTGGGATGTTGTGCTAAGGCCCTTTCTGTCAGGAGGTTTAAGATAGTGAAGGTGGATGGCTATCCAAGTAGTGTTTCTTCTTCTAGATGGACTTTCAGGAGGAGTCAGTGTCCAGTGTGAGTCATGGCTGAGGCCCCACCGTCACTCCTCCCTCCATATTTGAGTCATCTCAAGCCAAGCAGAAGTTCTGGCTATAATACATAGCTGACACTGATCTCTAATCTCTAAATCATCTTTATTCCTTTGCTATTAAAAGTGTGGTGCATGTGTAGGGAGAGGAACCCATATGGAGCTAGGTGCTCCCCTAAGTTGAGGAGACAGAGCTGAGAGTTCAGGAAGACTAAGGCAACTAGAATCCACAAGACAGAATGGAGGACTTCACAGAGAAATGACTCTGGAAATCTTTTTGGGAACCCTTATGGGAATTTAGCAGAGCATTGATCACTGCCTGGATATGAGAAAACTCCTTAAGACCTGGAACAGAATCATGTTCAAGTATTTGAGTAAACAGTACTTGGTACTCACAAGGGCTATGAATAGTATCTATCCACCAGTAAGAATTCAAAGCCTCAACATTCATGGAGCATTGGGTAGATTACTCAAAGGGTCTTGTCTCAGTAGTGGTTAATAATTAGTACTAAACTAAACATGGTTCATGTTCCATCTACAAAACCTTAAAAATCAAGACCTAAGAGGATCAAATTGTTGCCAGGTGATTTAACTGTATCCCAGAACAAAGGTCGAGATTATTTCTGGGTATACAGAAATATCCAGCAGCTAAAAATGCAAAACTCACAATGTCTGGTATCCCCCCAAAATTACCAGGCATGCCCCAATCATATACGGACAACTGATCTTTGACAAATGTACAAAGACTATTCAATGCAGAAAGGATAGTCTTTTCAACAAATGATGCTATAAGAAATATTGGATCTGCAAAAATAAATAAACTTCAATCCTTACCTCACACTACATACAAAAAGTAATTAAAAGTGAATCATACTTAAACATAAAACTCGAAACTATACAACTTCTACAAGAAACATAGTTGAGAGTCTTTGTGGCCTTGGGTTAAACAAAGAATTCTTAGACAATTTGTTCCCTAAAAGAACAAATGAATGAATTGGGTTGCATCAAAATTTAAAACTTTTTCTCTGTGAAAAACATTGTTAAGAATACATATACTGAGAAAAATGTCTTCATAAAGCATATATATGTTATAGGGCCTATATACAATAAAGAACTCTCAAAACTCAAAACTCAATTGAAAGAAAATACCCCCCCCCCACAAAATGCACAAAAGATATGAACAGACATTTCATCAAAGAAAATAAACAGATAGCAAAAGAGCAGAGGAAAATATGTTAAACATCATTATTCATTAGGGAAATACAAATTAAATCCATAATGAGATACTCGCACACACCTATTAAAATGGCTAAAATTTAAAAAGACACACTATACCAAGGTTGGCAAGGATTTTGGAAAACTAGAAATCTCATACATTGCTTGTGGGAATGTAAAATAGCGCAACAGTTTTTGTTTTTAAAGTTAAATGCATGCGTATCATACTGAGAAAGCCCCTGCAACTAGGTCTCACATCTTTAATGCTGGGAACGCTGCATTATTCTTTGTCATTCCTGTAATTAGTTTCTCAGTTCCTGTCCTTGATAAGGGAAACATGGCGTTGAAACTTTGTTATTCTCTGTAAAACTCCTTGCAATTAAGTTTCTTAGTTGCCGTCTATGCTGATAAAACCAAATTAAATCTTATTCTTTTCCGGTCATGCCAAATCCTTCTGACCAAGGGAGGGTAAACCTGAAAAACAAAAAGACTTTCAAACCTTGACCAAATGTTCCCCTGACCAAGTGACCAAATAGTCTTTGGACCCAATGTTTACATTTAGTCACTTCTAAGCAATTTTGTTTGCCCAAATAGCACTTTTGAGTGTACTCCCTAACTTCTCATTACCTGAAGAATCCGTTGACGTCATCATTCTGTTTTTCCTTCTCTTCCTCCCTAATTTTCCTTGAGCTCAGTGATGAGTTAAATGAATTGAATAAGTTTTGTTTGAGACCAAGAGCTCCCTGTGCTGGCTTTGCTACCAAACCGGTGTGATGAGTCATTCTTGTCATGCTGGACAAAAAAATCCAAGACTCTCAGGGTCCCTTTCAATATGATCCAGCAATTACTCTCTTAGAGACATGAATGCATGTGCCCGTAAATATGCATGGTACATGAATGCTTATAGCAGCTTTATTCTTAATAGCCTATAAACTAAATGCCCAACCATAGGTGAACGGATAAACAAATTGTGGTATAGCCATATAACTAAATACTACTTGACAAATATAATGAATGAGTTACTGATATACCCAGAAATATGGATGAAATCTTATAATAATTATGGTGAGTGAAAGAAGCAAGAACAAGAAAAAAGGAGGTAGATACTGTATGATTCCACTGATACAAAATTATGAAAATGAAAACTAATCTACATTGACAGAAAGCAGATAAGTGGTTGCCTGGTTAAGGGGATGAGCACAGGGTGGGTTAGGAAGGAAGGTTACTAAAGGGGCCAGAAGGAAGCTTTTGAGGATGATGGATATGTTCTTTATTCTGATATTATTGATGATTTTATGTGTGTATACATATATCAAAACTTAAATTGTGCACTTTTAATATGTGCAATTTCTTGCTTATCAGTTATATCTCAATAAAGCTGTTTTTAAAATGCTTGATCCATGGATCAGCAGTGTTGTCATCACCTAGAAGTTTGTTGTAACGCAGAATCTCAGGTTCTATTTACTGAATCAGGATCTAAAAGTTAGCACAATCCCACAGGTGATTTGTATGCAAAATAAAGCTTCAGAAACCGTGCTTTAATGAAAATGTATTATATTTTACAGAGAGAAATACAAAGTAATTATTTTTGGGAAATGGATTATGAAACTACAGTATAATCTGATTCTTTCTGAAAAATGTAATAAATATGCATAGGACAAGATGGGTGGGATGAACAGTTTTATTTTCTGATGGGTCTCCAAGTTATTATTTTCCCTAAGTTATTTTTAAATAAATTAAATATTCAATTTTTCGCTTTATTTTATAATACAATAAATATCAACCAATATAACCCACATAACCTTTTTGGAGTCCTCTATAATTTTTAATGCCATTTTACTGAGATATATTCACACACCATATAATCCATCCAGAGTATACAATCAGTGGTTCCCAATATCATCATACAGTTGTGCATTTATCACCACAATCAGTTTTAGAACATTTTCATTACTCCAAATAATGAAATAAAAATTTTTAAAAATCCAATACTTCTTTCCCACCCCCTATTATTAACAGTTTTATTCACACACCATAGAATCCATCCTAAGTGTACAATCAAGGTGTCTTGGTATAATGACATAGCTATGCATCCACCGCTACAGTTAATATGAGAACATTCTCATTTCTTCCAAAGAAAATTTCTCATACCCTTTATTTCCCCCTATTATTGACATTTACCCCTGGTATAGTACCTTTGTTCCAACTAATGCAACAACATTGCAATGTTACTGTTAACTATAGACCTTAATTTATAATAATTATATTTTCCCATATACCACCCTATTATTAACTCCTTGTAATAATGACATACATATGTTCTAGTTCATGTAATAATTTTCTTATATTTAAACAATTAACCACCATAATTGTCCACTCTAGATTTCACTAAGTTACACAGTCCCAGTTTTTATCCTCTGGCTTCCCTTCTGGTGACATATACTACTCTAGCCTTCCTTTAATAACCATCTCATACCCAGTTTTGTTAATTAAACTTGTGGTATTGTGCTACCTCACACAGTATTATATTATCTATTTCTAAACCTTTAAAACAACCATATTGAACATCCTGTACTCCTTAAACATTTTGCCCAATCTCTGTCCTCTTTCCATCTCCTGATAACTTACGCTTTCAACTTTACCTCTGAGAGCTTGCTCATTATAGTTAGCTCATATCAGTGAGACCATATAATATCTGTCCTTTTGTTTCTGGCTTATTTTGCTCAACATAATGTCCTCAAGTTTCATTCACATTATTGCATGTCTCAGGACCTCATTCCTTTCTGCATCTGCACAATATTCCATTGTATGTATACAACACAGTTTGTCCTTCTGGCCATCAGTTGTTGGACCCTTGGGTTGCCTCCATCCGTTGGAATCGTGAATAATGCCACCATATACATCAGTGTGCAAGTGTCTATTTGTGTCCTTGCTTTCAATTCTTCCAAGCATATACCCAGTAATGGTATTGCTAGATAATATGGCAAGTCTATATTTAGCATCCTGAAGAACTACCACATAGACCTCCAGACGGGCTGCACAATTCTACTTCCCTACTAGTAGGGAATAGGTATACCTCTTTCTCCACATCTTCTTCAGCACTTGTAGTTTTCTGTTTATTTTTTTAAAACCATTTATTCACACACCATACAATCCATCCTAAGTGTACAATCAACAGCTCCTGGTATGATCACATAGATATGCATTCACCAACAAAATCAATATGAGAACATTCTCATTTCTTCCGGAAAAACAAGATCCCATATTCCTTATATCCCCCTATTATTGACATTTAATTTTGGTATATCGCCTTTGTTACAATTAATGAAAAATATGACATTGTTACTGTTAGCTATAGCCCTTAGTTGCATTAATTGTATTTTTCCATATACCCTCCCATCTTAACACCTTGTAATAGTGACATACATTTGTTCTCATTCATGCAAAACTTTCTTATATTTGTGCAATTAACCATCATCATTTTCCAATCTAAGTTTGACTAAGTTATACAGTCCCAAGTTTTTATCCTCTAGCTTATTTTCTGGTGACATACATGACTCTAGCCTTCCTTTTTCAATCATATTCATATTCATCTTTGTTCATTACACTTACAGTATTGTGCTACCTTCACACAGTATTGTGCTATCCATTTCTGAACCTTTACAATCAATTTTATTGAACGTTCTGTGCTCCTTAGACACCGATTGCCCAATCTCTGCTCTCTTTCTCTCTCCTGAAAACCTGTTCTCTCTTTTGCTCATTATACTTAGTTCATGTTAGTGAGACCATATGTTCTCAAGGTTCATCCTTATAGTTGTATGCATCGTGACTTTATTCTGTCTTACAGCTGCATAATATTCCATCGTATGTATATATCACAATTTGTTTATCCACTCCTCTGTTGATGGACATTTGGGCTGTTTCCATCCATTGGTAATTGTGAATAATGCCACTATAAACTTTGGTGTCCAAATGTCTGTTTATGTTCCTGCTTTCAGTTCTTCCAAATATATACCTCCCTAGTAATGGTATCGCTGTGTCCTATCGTAATTCTATATTTAGCTTCCTGGGAGTCCTCAATAATTTTTAAAAGTGCACAAGGTTCTAGAGACCAAAATGTTTGAGAGATGCTGCACTACCTGAACCTCAGGCATGCAAATGAGCTGGGTACCTGAGATGTCCTCTGAGCCCTAGAAAAGCAAGATGCTAAACAAGCATAAACCATACCATTGTGTTTGCAGCAAGTTTGAATGAGGGTGGGGCTATCTACTTGGATCCCAGTGCCTGAGCCATCTCCAATTTATAATGTGCATATTAACCTTGGTATCTGTGATATTCTTGGAGCTACATAAAGACAAGAGGCAACAGAAGCACAATCATGGAAAGCTGAGCAGGATGCTGGAGTAAGAGTCAAGAGAGCTTCCTAGGGTACCTGTGCTGGAAGTATCACCAATAACAGGACCTTGAGTGACTACTGTCCCCTCTATAGGTTTGGACTGTCCCCCAGGATGAAATAGGGGAGTCTGCCCAGCTATTTGGGAGTGTTGTGGAGATCTATGATATCCAAACTGGGCAAGGACTCTGGGTACACAACAAGAAAGCAGGAAGGCGGGAGCTCTGTTAAAGCCAAGGAATTTTTAAATTATGGATGAAATAGTTAAGAAAACAAAAGAAATTTCATTCTGTTTTTTATTCCATGTTATTATTGTTATTTGTTGAAGTACATTGATGCAGGTGGTGTATAAAGACCGCCTAAAATATCCCAGTTCCCTTTCTTCCAGAGAACTGTGATCACCAGGATCCTGTGTTTCTACCATTTTCTACTTTTCTACTTTAATTAATATCTCCAGATTGTGAAAGATAAATTATATTCTCACTGTTTCATTCTTGGAGAGATAATTTGGTTTGTAAATCTTTTCCCCTTTGCCTTAGTTTATTTTTAATCACTGCTCATAGAGGAGTTGTTTTAAAAAGAAGAGAAAGTTAATATGAATATAATTGGCAAAAAAAATCCCCATTGTGATTTTTGTGCCTAGTTTGAGCAGATCTGAAAGAAAAGCAGGAAGAAAAAAAACCTGTCTATTTTTCTTTTTATCTACAACATCAAAATTCTAGCCCATTTTTTCGAACAAATTAATTTCTCCATCTTTGTCCACTTATTAACCAATTGACATTTACTGAGAAACCATCAGTGACAAAAGGGCAGTGAAAGATCACTATGATAAATGTAATATATGTGACAGAGTCATGAAAATAATGATGTAGCTACCACTTAAAACTGTGCAACCTTGGGAAAATTGACTTGATCTCTAAAACATTTTTTTCCTGAAAAACAGGGATTAAAATGGTGAAATGAGATGCAATACATAAAGTTCTTAGCACAGTGCCTGGCATGTGGGAAGGTAACAAGAAATCTGTCTGTCCTTCAATCCCAGCTTTTGTGCGCTAATATTCACATGCCCTCATATTAGTTGGGGAACATAATTTATGTCTTCCAGATCCAGTACTCTTATGAAAAGTGAAAGCACATTTCCAGTAATTGTCATTCTCATAGAGTATTGTGTGTGTATCCATATATTAAAGATACAGCATGGTCACCATATCAGTTAGGTCCAAACCAGCCAGTTCCTGAAACTTAGAAATCAGCCATATTATAAGGAAGGATTTATTGAGTGTTGACAGCACAGTCACGGGAATTAGACAAATCTATATGGAAATTCTGGTACTATCACTTACCAGCAATGTAAGCTCTGAAAACTTTCTTAAATTTCTCAGCCTCAGTTTCCCTATCAAATAAAAGCAACAATAAATACATTAAGAGTTGCTTCTAGAGTCGGGAAGGAAAATAAGCACACATTTACTTTAGAAATGACCTTCTGCATCATTTTATGTTGTGGGATTGTGGAATTATTAGGGTAATATAATTGGGACAGGCATGAAAATATCATCCATTTCCATGTTAATGGCATATATGATTTCCTACTCCTTGCTTTCTTACACTCTTGTCAGCAGCAGAGAAGCAAGAGAATGCAGTTTTGGTATGCCCTTCAAGTTACAGAGAAGCAAGATACCACAAAAGAGCCAAGCAAATAATGATTCTGCCAAGCAGAACACTTGTAATGAGAGGCAGGAAATCTGGCTGTTAGGGCTAGATCCACTGCATTCTCACTTTATGATATCATCACTCTACTCCTCCTTATTTCCATCAGAAACAGGAATAATACTATCCAGACCTTATTGCCATTCATAACAGGCATAATGAAGATGCATTTGCTTTGTCTTACATGAAAACAAATTATAAGGCAAGAGTAATTAAAACCAATGCAAGAATATATAATTTAATGACATAGAAAAAGCCCAGAAAGAGGTCAAGGTATTTATAAATGTTCATTATGATGAAAGTAGCATTTTACAATCAGTGGGTAAAGAAAGGAATTTTTAATAAATTAGTTTTATTAGTTAAATATTCAGAAGAAAATAGATTATTACTCATACCATATTATATAGTATATGGTGTGAAGTGATAAAAGTATTATTTAAAATTGTATATCCATTAGTACCCCAATAATTTTTTTAAAAAACAGCAAATAAACATAAATACCTATATTGTTCCTATACATACAGAACCTTTGGGATGAAGCTCATATTTACAATTTAAATTGGTTCATTTGAATCATGCGATTTGCCTGATCAGAGGATGAATGGTCACCAAAGAAGGGACCTGCTCAAATGGAATGTGTTGTTTCTATCACAGTTTGGAATATCTCAAAAACCATACACTTCATTCAAGAGATTTTTGAATGAATAAAATTACTTGTGACACAAGTAGCTGGCTGTCCAAGGAGCTAATGTTATTTCTCAACTTCCATTTTTGAGATAGATAATTGTTTTTGCAATATTTAGGGTCAGCTACTTCATTCATTCATTCTTTTATTCATGTAATAAATGAGAACCCTTAGCTGTGGTTAGTACTTAGCTTTTTACACTGTAGGATTGTAAATGGTAGTGAGACTCTTAGGACAATTATTAATCAATAATGTCCTTTATGCTGGAACCACATTGCTCTAATTTATGGGAAGAGAAATCACAAGGACTGTCTGTTCTTCATTAGCTACTTTTTGTTCCAATCACTGTTACTCCACAGAATAATCCTGTCTACAGAGGTACTACTCAAATATAAAGGCTCAGATCATTCAATAATCAATTACTTCTGTGGCTAGTTTAAGATAAAAGCAATAATTATATTTTCTTTGATTTTGACAAGACTTATTTGATGTGGTACTTTTTTTAAAAGTCCAATAACTGGATGTACAATGATTCTTTACTTTGCCAATAATGTATGCAAGAGCCATCTCTGCTCTTCCACCTCCCTTGACCAATTCCTTCAAAAAACAAAGCATCTTTTCTCTTCTGTGCCTATCAGGTTTCTTGGGTTTGAGCTGTTTGTGAAACACACACTTTCCTGTCTGCCTCTCCAACACTTTAGGAACTATCTTTCCTAATCACTTTGATGAAAGAAGATTCTGCTTGCTTAAATATCTGACTTACTTTGGAGATTGCTGTAATTTTTAGCTCACTTTTACATCTTTGCGTTTATGATAACATTGAAATTTCTAGATTACTCTTGGTGCTTGAAATTTGACTTCATGTCTTGCACCAATAATAATTTTCACCCCTAGAGAACTGCCATTTAATTCATATTTCCTTTTTGGGTGTATGTGTGTCTGTTTGTGTAACATATGCTTTCTCATCAGATCTTCATGTTTCTTAAGTTTATAAATTTATTACACTAATATTATTTGTTTACCTAAGAAAATTTTGGAATA